>PVIC010008438.1:0-48173 GCA_004025085.1 Thryonomys swinderianus
AAAAGAAAAGGTTAAACTTGCCGGGCGTGGTGGCTCACACCTGTAATCCCAGCACTCGGGAGGCAGAGACAGGAGGATTGCTGAGTTCGAGGCTTGCCTGGGCTACATAGTGAGCTCAGAGCCAGCCTGAACTACAAAGCGAGACCCTGTCTCAAAAAAAAAGGTTAAGCTTGCTTCTTTTACAAAATTTTGCATCTATTGGGCAGTGTACAATTCCTCTGAAAGATCTCTCTTAAAAGTTCCTCTTTTTGGGCCAGAGGGTTAGCTCAGTGGTTCCGGCGCCTGCCTCGCAAGCACAAGGTTCTGAGTTCGATCCCCAGTAACCACAAACAATGCTGGGCATGGAGACTCACACCCACCAGCAATTAGTACCACATACTACAGTGCCAGGCATGGTGGCTCATGCCTGTAATCCCAGCACTCGGGAGGCAGAGGCAGGAGGATTGCTGAGTTCGAGGCTTGCCTGGCCTACATAGTGAGCTCAGGGCCAGCCTGAACAACAAAGTGAGACCTTGTCTCACAAAAAAAAAAAAAAAAGTTCCTCTTTTCAATCTCCTTGTAATTTGCAATGGGATTATTTCTACAATGGAGAGCGATTCTGGTATACATTTAGTACAGGTTCAAGGGCTTGACCTTTCTGAGATTTTTATCCATTAGAGGAAAAAGCATTAACACCTAACTTGCAGAACTGTTTATATAAAAAATAATATAAATATGTTTTCTAAACTACAAAGTACTCTATTTTAAAACTATGGTTAAATTATTTTAAGTTGAAATATTACAATTTACATGATTTACATAACCATACCTTTTGTCCCTTCCTTCCTACACCATTACACTCACACATTAAACTACCAAGTAAGTTAGTCCTGCACTTCAGGGACCACAGTTCTGAATTGCCTGTCAATTCTAGACCATCATCCAAAATCCAGGGTAAACAGTGTATTTCTAGTTTTGACACTACTGAAAAAAAGTAAATTGCATTAGGAAAAATATGTAAAAGTCATTTTTCCTGGATTAATATATTCATCAAGTCATCCCCAAAGGGAATGTCCTGTTTACATACCAGAGCTATGTAGTTATTTTGATGCTTTTATTGGTAAAAGATTGGCTTTGGATTTTTGTTTGTTTCTTTGGAGAAAACTAAGTAACCAATTACATCAATTTTAACTTTAGAATTACCTTGTATACAAGAATAAAAACAAAAACCTACATACCGTTACATTTCTAAAAATGCTGTTCACTCTAGCCTTCTTGCTAATTAATTTCAATCTTGCTACAATTTTAGCAAAAAATACCAGAAAGAATAAGGTAAGAAAATTATGTCGACCCTTACTTTTCACGTTGCAGCCCTTAGCTCCAAAATAAAAGAATGAAAGGCTATGCAAATTTGCTTATGCAAAACAATTACTTCTCAAATCGGATTCATTATCATGTACCCATGTTAACTCATGGTAGATTCATTTCCTTTATTTGCTTTCTCTGAAGGCATTTTTTTCACTTTACTGTTTACTGCTTGTCCAATATTTTGTTTTTTCTACTATTCTTTGTTCAAACTGCAAAAATCTGAAATAAAAATATAATATAGAAGTATAGGCATCAGCTAACATTTTCAATGGCATATGGTACTTCAGATGCCATATGTACCAGTGTTTAGCGATTCTGGCAAAGAGGCATAGAATGGTGAAATCCAACTGCCAGGATTGCTGAAAACAAATATGTAAATGCTCCAGGGCTTTTGTTATTCATAACATACCTCTAACACAGCACATACAATATGCTGTTCATTCTGTAACTAGTATAACTAATAAACCACATTTTCTACCCTTATTTTTAAAGCTTCTTCAAGTGTGTGTGGTCTTCGCCTCTCACCTTGAGACCCACCACTGATCTCTGCATTTCTTGAAGCTCATATTAATGAAGGAGGCCTGGGGGAATACATTCATGCATTCTTTTTCAAGGGCACTTGTTTATTTTTCAAATTAAAATCTCAACCCTTCTGCAGGCCTCTTCTCTGAAACAAAGAAAATGCTCTGGGCATGTTCTCCCGACAACATAGTCATGAGGCAAGAGCAGATAATACCGGGAAAGAGGAATCTGAGCAGAAGAATAAGCAAAGTTTCCTTGCTGTGCATCTGTCCAGGGGCTTTTCCAACACTGACATTCGAGGGGATGTCATATAAAGTCTATGGAGATAATTGAAATGGGAAACAATAATTTTAAAAGCTTTTAGGCTGCTATATATAAGCATTCAAGCCCACGTGCAATAATCACTATTTTGAGATAATCTTGGTTCCAGGAATAAAGTTGACCTTGTTTTGTTTTCTCTGCTAATTTGGACAGGGCTGGTGGGCACCAGACCTAAGCACCTCCTTTTCTGTTCATAGCTGGGCATCCGCACAAAGTGGAAAGAAGAGCAAGACTACGCAGAGGTCATTATTTTCCACTTGCCATCACACAAGCTGTTGAACCTCTCTGAGCTTGTTTCCATATGTATGATGAGGATAATATCTTCCCTGGGGATATTACTGTGAGGATAATATGCTATAATCTTTGTGAAAGTGCACTTAGCTGGCATTATTATTATTAAAAAGAAAGCATCTGTAGATTTTTTTGTAGTTTAGAGTCCTAAGGAGGCTTGTACTACTTACCACTGAGCATTTTGCTTATGCACAAAAACCCAGGAAGAATGTTGGAAATGGAAAATTGTGAATATGTTAATGTGATGGCCGGTGAGAGGAGCGATTCCTTCTGTGTTTAATTTTTTTAGATTGAATCAAAAGAAATTGCAATTTTTATAGGTCAAAATGGTCTAACGTAAGAATGTTTGCTTTTCATAGCTGTTTTGCTTGATCAGTTCCTCCATAACTTTTCCTTAACAAGACTGCCACGCCTCATAACTAGAAAAGTAGTCTAATTTCCATTTCTGCTGACCAATTTCCTCCCTTCCCATCACCCTTAATAGTCACCAAAGAGGGCCAGAGATTTAGCTCAGTGGTTCCGGCGCCTACTGCACAAGTGCAAGGTCCTGAGTTCGATCCCCGGTAACCACATACAATGCTGGGCGTGGAGACTCACGCCCACCAGCAACCAGTACTACATACCACATACCACAGTGCCGGGCATGGTGGCTCACGCCTGTGATCCCAGCACTCGGGAGGCAGAAGCAGGAGGATTGCTCAGTTCCAGGCTTGCCTGGGCTACATAGTGAGCTCAAGGCCAGCCTGAACTACAAAGTGAGACCTTGTCTCACAAAAAAAAAAAAAAAAGAGAGAAAGAAAAAAAGAAAAAAAAGAAGTCACCAAATAATTTTGAGTGAGCCTCAAAAGTGAGTGTTTCACTTCCATAGCCTCTTTCTTCCTTTCTTTCCTTTCCTTTCCTTCCTTCTTCCCTCTCTCCTTCCCTCCCTCCTTCCCTTCCCTTCCCTTTCCTTCCTTCCTTCCTTCCTTCCTTCCTTCCTTCCTTCCTTCCTTCCTTCCTTCCTTTCCTGACAGGGTCTTGCTTTGTAGTTCAGGCTGGCCCTGAGCTCACTATATAGCCCGGGCTAGCCTTGACCTCAGGAATCCTTGTGCCTGTGCCTCCTGAGCACTGCAATTACAGGCATGAGCCACCATGCCCAGTATTGTGGTATGTGCTACTGATGGCTGGTGGGCATGAGTCACCACATCCGGTGTTGTTAGACGTGGTTACTGAGGAATCAAACCAGAGACCTTGCGCTTGTGAGCCAAGCACCCAAACCACTGAGTTAAATCTCTGGCCCTCTATTTTTCTTAAGCAAGATAAGCAGGGGTGGGTTTCTGAACTCTTCTCTATGAAGTTCTGTCAGAAAGTTGAAAAAAATCAGAGAGTGAAATCTTTTATGAAATCTCTTGTTCAGGGATTATATTTCATTAGTACCTCAATATGTTTAGATCTACATATAAAATAGGCAAAAATTTGTTTCTGAATTTCAAGCAAGACAAAAGAATTTAGAATTTAATTTCGCTCTGTGTGAAGTAGTTTGAAATGTTATCTGGAAAATAATAATATGTGGAGAAATACTCTCTACTTCCATGTATGGTAGGTCAAACAAAACCTGCTGAAAACTGGCACTTAGGAACAAGAAGTCCTTCAATTAGTGGGTATTTATTAGAATGATATAATTGGGGGACCATTAGCAATGGAAAATTTAAGTCTTCAAACAGATATATGCCTCAGAGGAAAGCATATTTACTTTTAAAGGAACAACAATAAATTGCTATTTTGGTTTTGTTATTGACTTACAGCTAGTTAGATTTTTCTGTCCGACTAGTGATGTCCTTCAGTCAGAAGTAAAAGTAATGTTAAAGGCAAAAACTTTCAGAATAGCCTGTCTCTCATAGTGGAAAGAACCAATGTAATATAGGCATCCTGAAGAGAATGGAATCATCCACTGTTAATAACTCTCTACTGAGACCTGGCCATGACGCTTGCTTATGTCCTATGTCAAGCAGGTAGACTTTGAAATAAGTACACAGTAAATACTTCAGAGTAAAATAGGTGCCCAGGAATAACGGAGAACTCAGAAGAATCAGAGCAATCCCATTGACTCCTGGGTCAATAAATTGATTCATCTATTCCTATCCCAGGACCAGATTCTGCAAGAGGCACAAAGATAGATCATAAACAGGACACAGTCTCAACTCTCAAGAATGTGAAGTCTGTAGAAGAGAAAGGAGAGAAAGAAAGACCAGAAGAGTATGGAGGATCCTTCGGGAGATGAAGGAAAGTGAGTCACTCTAATTGAATTGGTCAAAAAGGTTTCACAGAAGTAGAATTATCTAAACTTGATCTTGAGCTGTCTGTTCCCAGAAAGGAGCAATGACATTATAGTCAGAGGAGACAGAATTTAGCAGATTTGGAAAGCCTGAAAAAGTGATATTAGCAAGAGGACACAAAAGTTGGAATTTATGGAAAGAACAGGTCACAGCAAAGATAAACCTGAGAGGTGAAATTTTTTTTTTTTTTGAGACAGGGTCTTGCAAGAGGTGAAATTCTTAAAAAATGAAGACTTTGGAGATTGAGAGTGGCAGCTATTAATTTACTTTGTTCCTACTAAGTTGAAGAGCAAGAAAAATTATTAGTGACCTATATTTATTTAATTAATTAATTATTATTATTATTATTTTATTTGTTTGTTTGTTTATTTGAGGCAGGGTCTCGCTTTGTAGTTCAGGCTGGCCCTGAGCTCACTATATAGCCCAGGCAGACCTATATTTATTTTTTTGCTGAAACAGCTCATGGATGTAAAGCATACATAGATTTAAAAGTAAAAATCAGGCACAGTTCTAAGTAAAGATGCGTATTTTCCATTCCCAGATTCCTTACCTCTTCAGTACCACTTCCTTACCTCTTCATTCCCATCATGCAACGCTGACCTCGCTGGATGTCTCCGGAGCCCGTGTGCAGGCCACCAAGGCCCAGAGAGACCAGCAGGGGGCTGAAGTGCAGCTCATTTTCTCCTCTGTGCGTCGGTCCTGGTATCGAACCAGGAGCGTTTCCCTTATGCCCCAGAGTCCTGGGTCGTGTCCTCACTCCTGTTTGATTTTTATCTAATCTCAACACGGCCAAAGGGAGCAGACCTGAAGACGGGCAACGCGATTACTTCTCCTTCACACGCAAAGAGAGAAATGCATTGAACATTTTGTTCATCAAATGGAATGAAAAGTTACCAATATTCTTGCATTTTAGAATGTATTTTTTCTACTATGACTGTGTCTCTTACCGATCATCTCCTGAGACATACAGAGTTGAGGTTGGAAAGTGAATTTGAAATATGGACAAGTTCTATGTCGAAAAGTTTGGGTCGCAGCTCTCGTCCATCAACATAGTGCATGTGCTATACTATTTATCACTCTAATGACAGATGAGTAAAGACTCGAGTACGAATGTAGCTAATAAATGTATCCATCCATATCTACATATTATGCAGAATATTTATAAATGCACACACACTCACAAATTTTTTAGAAGAAGAGAGCCAAACCTTTCTACGACAAATTTGCCAACAGAATAAACAATCCTGTCTAGGATGTGCAGCTTGCCAAGTCCTGTCAGAAAGCTCTTGTGGCTCAGTGCAGTTCTCGGATGGTGAAGATCCTCTAAAATAACCCCTTCCCTCAGACTCCCGGGAGCCCCTGTGGGGAGCTGTCACTGCAGTTGTCACTGAGGAAAAACAATCTAATGTAACATACAGACGCAGGAAGCGAAGGCATGTGAAAGCACGTGTGTGCGCTCATGTACATGTGTACATGAGTATAGAGAAGGATTGCTGATGTCTTAGGTGTAACAAAGTATATATGAGGAATTGGGACAAGTTTTGTTTTGTCCCCTCAGCGAAGGCAAAATTTATTAGCACTAGTATATATCTTTTTTTTTTTTTTTTTTTGAGACAGGGTCTTGCTTTGTAAGTTCAGGCTGGCCCTGAGCTCACTGCATAGCCCAGGCAAGCCTCGAACTCAGCAATCCTCCTGCCTCTGCCTCCCGAGTGCTGGGATCACAGGCGTGAGCCACCATGCCCAGCACTGTGGTATGTGGTATCTATGACTGGTGGGTGTGAGTCTCCACGCCCAGCATTGTATGTGGTTACCGGGATCGAACTCAGGACCTTGCGCTTGCCAGGCAGGCACCGGAACCACTGAGCTAAACCTCCAGCCCAGCACTACTATATATCTTTATTCAGGTTGTACTCAGATTTTTAAGTCTATGCCTTTATGTCAAAATTATCACAAAGAACGATGATTCTTAACCAGTATTTTGTGATCCAGGAGGAGGCTGCAAAACTGGGTTAGAGGGTTATAGGCAGCTTTTATAAAAGAAAGTGGAACAAAAGAGAAAATTATGAGATGGCATAGCATGTTGTACATGTATTCTCTTTTGTGAAACCTTTGCTTCTGTGTGTGTGTGTGTGTGTGAGAGAGAGAGAGAGAGAGAGAGAGAGAGAGAGAGAGAATGAGCTCCACCTTAAAATGTGGTAGTATTGCCGGGCATGGTGGCTCATGCCCACCAGCCATCAATACAACATAGCACAGTGCCGGGTGTGGTGGCTCACACCTGTATTCCCAGCACTCAGGAGGCAGAGACAGGAGGATTGCTGAGTTCGCGGCGGCTTGCCTGGGCACCATAGTGAGCTCAGGGCCAGCCTGAACTACAAAGCGAGACCCTGTCTCAAAAAATAAAATAAAATAAAATAAAAATGTGGTAGTATTAAAAAAAAAAAAACCTCGGAACTCACTAAGAGAGTTTATTCCTCGGTTTTGTGTTCAGTGCGCGTCTCAAACTGGTGACTGTGAGCTCCCCGAGGGAAGGTCCGATGTGCTTCTTGTTTATAGCCTCTCCAGCCCCAGGAGAGCCCTGCACTTAGGGGAAGATCACCGAACAGTTAGCAAACGAGTGTAGAGAACGCCAGATGCTTGTATTTAAAAGGATAATAAAGACAGTAGTTTGCACTGATATGGCCCTTATTACTTCTCAGAGTGCTTTCCCATCAGAGATCTCATTGATTATTCAGAACTAGCGTGTTGGAAGGGAGCACACAGAATGTTGCATTGATACATTTAATTATCTCCTAATGTACTTCACATTTCCGTGATGCACAATAAGATTTATTTTAAAGAGATCCTAAAATTCATGTTTGGGGAGAACCCAGGTTTTGTGGAGCCTGAAACTTTAGAATTTTGGAGGTTGTTTTAAGAAAAGGAGTAGAAGGCAAATAGAAAATTAGGTACAACAGTGAATAGTAATTAGGAGAAAAGGCATTGCCAAAACGAAAAATTTGACAAATATGAACAAATCCAGGAAAATATGAATAACATGATGTTTAAATCAATGGCTGACATCTCTATAATACTTTCTTCTTCCTTTTTTTGTCTCATACTCTTCAATTTCTTATTTATGATAAAAATTATGGAGAATTTTATACACAGGGAACACTTTCTGAGGTGTATCTTATTAAATTTTCTTGTATTATTGACAGATTAAATGTATATGCATCATTCTTAATTTTATATACTCATATTTGTTATTTGTCGTACAGCTACAGATTTCTGTCTTTCAGATATATGGATTCCTATACATTCTATGAAGCACCATTTCAGTAAAAATATAAGAACTAAATTGATCTAATAAGAACTAAATTGAACTAATAATCACACTAAATTGAATTTTTGTACATATTTATCAATGGGAATAATTTCCCTTTGGGTTGCAAAATGGAAGAGGATCCTCTGTAAATCATGTCATATAGTTTCAGATATGTTTAGCAGTGTTTTCCTCCCCTGCTGCATGATCAATACACTTTAAACTTTGTTTTCCCTCTGCTATTCTCTTAGTCGCAGTGCAGAACACTGGCAGTCATTCTCATCTTGCAGTACAAACTTGGGCGCCATGCTTTCATGTCCTGAGGAGTCACTGAGCTGCGGTATTGTACGAGCCGTCACTAAGGTGGGCTGATGGGTAATCAGTTAAACAGCAGTGGGTGTGAACATCTACCTCAGTCAGGTCAAATTAGATACAACCCTAGTCAACTTCCTCTTAGCCAAATTCCAGCAACAGAGTGCACGAGACAGGTACATTTTGTGGAAGATTTGGAGTGGAAAGATGTAGAAGTCTTAATTGCATCTAAAAGATCTTTTTCTTTTCTTTTCTTTTTTGCGAATTTAATATAGAGGTATGACCCTGTGCACACATTTTCTGCCCTCTTCCTGGGATCTGGAAAGGGGCTCGTACTCGTTACTCATTAGCTTACTTGCAAATCCGTCTCCATTTATTTTCGCGGTGATTTGGCCACCACTAGTTATATGACGCTCGACTCCTTTCTCTGAAGTGATAGAAAAGAGTTCACATTTACTGAGGTCTACATAATCATTACCCATTTTATTAATTTCATATGGGAAATGTAGCTGGAATGGCTAGTTGTCCATTCCATCTCCATTCTTTTCTAATGCTTGTGATTTGCTTCTTGCTGCTCTGCTGTACGGTACTGAAGGCCCATTCCTTGTTGGCTGATTTCTTATACTACATAACCACGGGAAACTCAGGCTGTTGCAGGGAAGGACAGGTGATAAGAAAGAAAAGCCCTTTCTTCTTCCTCTTTGTATGGCATTTGAGAAATAAGGAGATATTTTTTACACTTAAAAAATTTATGACAATGAAAGACAAATTGACATTAATCACCATCAAAGTACTCCTCCTCACTTTAGACATGCTTAGCCCATCACTCTTGCCACTTCTGGAAGCAGTTCTGGAAATTCCTCTTCACGAGCACCGATAGTTGCAATATTCTGGGTCCCTGAATAGATGCAGAATATTTCATTTACACAGTCATCATAACCCCAGTGCCAGACCCAGTAATAACACAGATAAAGATACAGAATAATGTTTTTTATGAGACTTTCCAAGCAGTGGCATTCGTCATGGGTTTTTAAAAAATTATTACGGCGTGTAAAGACAAGAAAGAAGACTTCCTGAACAACCTCAGAAAATGACAAGGATGAAGGGATAAGTGTGTTTGAAGTAAGAGGGAGGTGTGTTTAAGTGGTTTTGAAGTGTGTTTGAAAGGGATTAAGGTCGATGTGTTTTTGACTGTCTGAATTTATAAAAATTTAAACATTATTTTGGTCACGTGGTGTATTTTCTGCAAATGAAGTCTCAGGACTTGCATTCTCTCCAGGTGTCCGGCCTGCACACTGGACACGTCAAGTATGACTCCAGCCCCCCCAAGTGCCTCTGACTCCTTCCTTGGGGAACAGTGCTTCCCTCCTTTGCTCCTGAGATTCGGGTCTTCAGATATGGTCGAACTTTGTTGTGATGCTGATCCTAAGGTTGCCCCACCTTTACCTTTAAAAAAAAAACTCTTCTCACCCTGGCACGAGTCTCATTTTAATATCTTGGCCTTTTTCAAAATGGCTTTAGTTATTGCAGTTCCTTACATGTTCCCGTAAGTGTTAAATTTAGAAATTATCAATTGAAATAGGAAAGGCTGCTAAGATTTTGATTGGAACTGAACTGGATGTATAGATTAATTCAAGAAGAATTCACATTTGAGCATTCTCTTAGTGCAAGAATAGTGAATTTCTACAATTATCCAGGTATTTACATTTTCTTTCATTAATGCTTTGTATTTTTTGGCACATAGAACTTGTACATTATTGGTGGCTAAATTTAATCTGTATTATTTCATATTTCTGAGTGCTATTATAAATAGTTCTATATTTTTACTCTTCAAATGTTTGTTGCTAGAAATGTAGAAATAAAGTTGATGTTGGCGTGTTGAGCTCATATGAATTTTCTTACTTTGCTTCACAGTACTGGTGTCTTATTTGCAGGTTCCTATATTAGCTTTACACTCGCATTTTAAAGAAGAGATCCTTCTTAGTCCAGCATTTCAGAGCTTCTGACCTTGGACAGCTGATTGCAAGGAGGAGACATCCTGACAGAAGGTCATGGAGGGGAAAGCTGTTGGACTCGTGGCACCAAGATGTACAGAGCAGAAGAGTAGAAAGAAGGAGCCAGGGAGAAGATATAGACCCCAGGCCACATCCCCACAATCCTCCAAGACACACGTAAAAGTGTACTTTATTAATTTCCTAGGTGTCTCTCAAGCCAACCAAGTAGATGAAGAAGATTGATCATCATGATTCCTTAGGATTTTGTATGTAGGCCATATATCCTCAGCATAATTTTCTTTAGTTTTATTGCCTTATTTAATGTCCTAGGATGTCCCAGATATCATTGATGGAAGTGCTGAGATCATCATTTTATCTTCTATCTCCACCACTAAGTCCTACACTGAGAGTAGGATCTTCAAGGTTGAGGAATCTCCTTTGTGCATGTAGTTTGCTGAGAGCTTATTATAAATGTCTGTTGAGCACGGTCAAATGGCTTTTCTGCATCAATCGAATTGATTACTCCAGAAACTTGACTAGAGTAAGATTTGCACAGTTTTCTTCATTTGTTCTACTTGAAATCATTGAATTTGTTAGGTCTGTGGACTTAAAACTTTCATCTGATTTGGAAATTACTTTTTCTAATATATTCTCAAATTGCTTTCTATCTTTACCCTTCTTTCTGTTTCTGCTGTTTTCCTTCTTGATCTCTAGTCATTTAATATGTTTGGCCAGGTTACTAAGGATCATAAATTTTTTTTCAGTGTTTTTTTCTCTGTATCTTTCACTTTGAGTAGCTTGTATTGTTATGTGTCCAATTCCACTGACATTTTCTTCTCCAATGGTTAGTTTTCTGTTGATCTCATTCCATACATTTTCTGCTTTATTTTTGTCTGCAAGTATAAATTTTTTTTTTTTTTTTGAGACAGGGTCTCGCTTTGTAGTTCAGGCTGGCTCTGAGCTCACTATGTAGTCCAGGCAAGCCTCGAACTCAGCAATCCTCCTGTCTCTGCCTCCCGAGTGCTGGGATGACAGGCGTGAGCCACCACGCCCGGCCCTGTGGTATGCAGTATTGATTGTTGGTGGGCGTGAGTCTCCATGCCCAGCATTGTATGTGGTTACCGGGGATCGAACTCAGGACCTTGTGCTTGCGAGGCAGGCGCCGGAACCACTGAGCTAATCCTCTGGCCCAAGTATAAATTTTTTTTTACAGTATATTTCATTAGACCATGTTTACTTCTTTTTTAAGTATCTGGAACTGTTTTCCTCTGAATTGTTTTACTGTCCTTTCTTTTACTTCCATCACTTATGCCGTTCTGTATCCATTTCAGTTCCTTGGTTTCTATCATGTCGCTCTTCACATTGTCCTCTCCATATGTCTCTAATGTTGACTGTTGACTGGAAGCAGCTTCTAACCCTGTCTCAAATGTAGGGTTCATGTGTTCGCTTCCCACCCCTGAGGGATCCCTGTCCTGCTCTATCTGTTGTCCCATGCCTGACCATTGTTCTCCATATATTTATCCATGTTTTTAGTTATTTAAAATATGGGGGTAAAAGCAGTCTATCTTATTTCATCTGGTCAGAAATTGAAATCTTAAATCTTATTTTTAATGTTCAGACACTATTTCACTTAAGGCAAGTACTATAATAGTACCTACTTACTTACTGTTAGATATGCACATTTTTTCAGTGCTGAAAGTTATTATGTGTAAATATTATGAAAATAGTATGCATACATATTTCTAGACATTCAAATATTTCTTTAGATAAATTTTTGGGTTGAAGAGCATATAAAAACTATGCCATTCTTTGTAATTTACATGGAATTTTTTTTTCTGTCTAAAATAAGTGCTAGGATTCATTAGGAACTGACTGTATAGTGTTGTTTTCATCTGCTTTAAAAAAAAACAAACCAACATGTAATAAGAAGTGGCAGGTAGAGCCAAAATAGTACCTTTTCTATTTAGAGAAGGGAAGTTAGGTGATATGAGGGTTAAGAAAGCCTGTTAACATATAGTGAATAGAATGGCTCAGGATACATAATGCTAAACCAAGGGACCCCTCCCTCTGAAAACGGCTTGTTTCTGGATGGTCCCAATGAAAGACCAACCACAAATAATAATTTCCCAGGAGAAAGCAGGAAGGAGGGAAACTGGCCACAATGTCTTTTTTCATGCAAAGTTTACCCATCAGATAAATCATTATACTTTCTGAGACAGATGGTATAAGGTTGTATTAAAAAAAAAGCTACTAGTGAACAATGATTATGGTCACTCAATAGGGAAGAAAGAGGTAAGAAATATTTAAGCTCTAATAATAAATACTAGTTATTGGTAACATAATATGTTAAAGCAACGTGGATTTTCACACTCAAACTTTAGCCAGGGATTTGGCTTAGTGTTTCCCGTGCCTGCCTCGCAAGGAAGAGGTCACATGTTCAATCCCCAGTTCCAAAGAACAAGAACTAAAGAAACACAAGACTTTAGCTATGTAAAAAGTTACTACTTTCACCTATATTTTGCACCTGAGGCTTGAGGTCTAACCTGAACAGGAGCTAGCCCTGCTCAGTAGAGTTCCCAAGATTTTTCAAAGTACCTTGGCCAGGCCGCCTGGTCTCAATTTGCTTGGAGAGCTTTTACAATGCAGTAGGCAGTACTGTTTTCAAAATATGTGGCAAAGCTAACTGCCATAAGCTTTCATGTAATGTAATGTAATCTCTGCCTAAGGCTGCTGCTTCTAGCCGATGACAGGAAAATTAACCATCAGCTAAACCTAGGGATTTATCACTTTGTCTCTGTAGATATAAAATATATTCAAATTCACAGTTCTACTCTCTACTCCCAGTTCCTGAGGTTGAATCTAAGCTCCAGAGTTATTTTTTAATGGTTCTCTCTGATCAGGGGTTTAGTCTAATCTGTCTGTGAAGCTTCTTAATCTTCATTGGCCAGGAATTCTACATTCACACCTAATTCTCTTCACAGGGTTCCCTTTCCTGCTGCTGGGCAAATTCCATCTGTTCTCAGAGCTAAAGGTGGGCGGAGAACAGGGAATCACTTAGCTTTTCCTCAAATATTTTGTGTGGTATAACCTTTAGTTTTGATGTTCAGAACAGGTCCTTTCCCCCTTTAAACATGAGAACTCTGAAATTCAAAGGTCTGCTGACAATTGATCATTAGACTGTATTCTTATTCTTTTTGTCAAAGTTATGCTGTTTCTGACTGGATAGCAGAAGAGCAACAAAAAAGAACTACAGTGACAGGATAAAGGTGAGAAATGGCAAAAGAAAACTTTTTATGAAAATGCAGTAAGACATTTTGAATCAGAGCCTCTGGTCAAGGGCCTGGGAATAGCGATTTTAGTTGTTTTTCCAGTTTGGATGTGATCACTAATGGACTCCCCAGGTTTTTAAGGAGGCCAGAGATGGCCTGATACACACTATAATGAAGTGAATACTTGGGTGCTCAGGTTAGGTATAAAAATTTACTCTGTTTTATCAGAATGCATGTGCTAGAAAGTCAAGGAGACTTAGGCAAAGCATTTTGCTTTCTTTTATTCTTTGCATAGTTTTGTTTGAGCCTCCACTTTTTCTTTTCTCTACAGATTTAGTCTGATTTTCTTTTACTTTTGATTTTCCTTCTCTTACACATGGAGAGTTGATTTGAGTGGGATGAGCTTATTAATAATTGTTGAGCATCCTCGAAGTTCCTGAAACTTTGTATGATCTCAGTTAATCGCCCCAACATTTAGTTAATTCTCAGAAAGGTTAAATAAGTTGCTCCAGATCACACAGGTGCCAGGTGCAGAGCCAGGATTAAAATCCAAGCCATCTGGTAGCAGAGCTGGCCTTTAATTACCTTACCTTGCTCCCCCCTGGATAGAGGGTTGGTTTTACAAAACCCGGTTGCCTTATCATCAACTTTTCTTATACCTCCCAGCCATATGGGAGGCCTAATCCTCTCTCGCGCCTTTTCCACTGCTAGTTATCAGATTGAGTCTGTAAAGGAAATTTTATACATGTGTTGTCTTTTCTGTTTTAGATTTTCAGTCACCATACCTCTGTTTCTATGGCACTTCGAAAAGCAGTCCTTAGTGTCATACACCGGAGTGTCTGGTTTAATACTGACGTGGATTGGGGACTCAAGCTGTAATGGTTGTGTGGGCAAGCTGCTTGGACGTCTAAGACCCTCACATGCCTTTTTCCAGTTTCTCTGTTAGACTCCATAGCATAGTTTTTAGAAATGGTTTTAACATCGAAAAATGTTTATCTGAACACGTTTCTCTGGGTGCGACCTAGCTAGCTAGACATTGCTTTTATGTGGAGTTATATTTCTTAATATCATTTTGACGCAGAGTGGCTGAATTGGTTAAAAAAAAAAGTCAGGACAAACAGAGGAAGGAGCTGGCAAGTTTCCAAAGAGAAGGAACACGGACAAGGAAGGTCATGAATTGCTCTTTGACCTGCTTTCAGGTTCCCTGAGGTCCAGAATCCTTTCTCTCGTCTCGGGCCAGTGCAGCTGACTGCAGCCGTGGACACCCCTGTCTGTGCCGCCTGCCGGGCCATGCGCTTGACTTTCCCTTTCTCTGTTTCTTGGGAAAGTCTAACCGCATATACATACTTTCTGAGATAGGTAAGAACTGCATGCTTTCAAATTATAAATCAAGGGCTTTCCTATTAGCTAGTGAAAGTATAGATTATTGTCACTCTTCGAAGCCCAAGTTTATAAGTAGTAGGAATGATTTCTGTGTAAAATTCCTTTTTGAGCCCACTTTGCTGGATGGGGTGCTGTTGCGGCAGAATTTGCACTTGCCAGTTAAAAGCACCTCAGTCTTTTCCAATGAAAAGTCATCATGGTTTATATAACCACTCAGGCATTTCCAAGTTCACCGTCTGTGAGGACTGCCTCTCTCCTGTCTTAGCTGAAAGACAACGTCTGGATTCAAGGGGACTCGCGTCATCATGGTCTCAGGAGGAGCTGGCAGGGTGTTGATTGCAGCAAGGCCTTGGGTGCTCCTGGGCTTCCAGGCCGTGTCCTGTGTCCCTCATAATCATCCAGAAGCCTTCTGGAGTCACCTGCAGAAGCCTGGGTCTGAGGGAACGCGCTCAGGTTTCTTGGCGTGGCCGGGACCCACAGATCCTTCAACAGGACTGGCTGCCTTTGGCCTTGGCATGAGTCAATCATGAGCAGCTAATCTTCATTCCACAATAATATCATCGCATCGCTCAGTCTCCCAGCAGGCCTTTGGTCCTCAGTTTACCTTCCCATGAGAATATCTAAACATCCTACAAATCTCCTGGGGGAAAGCCTGAGAGGGGGCCATCCAGAACTCTTTTTGTGACAAACAGGCATGTGACAGGTTTTAATCTCCATCAGATGTCTTTGTTGATGACTGAAAACTGAAGAGATCTGCTAGCACTTTAGACAAAGAAGGGAAGGAACTCTCAGTGTTTATTCATCTTGACCTGCAATCTTTCCTCGTCATAAGGAACATTTGCAGAAAGTGTCTCTTGGGAAAGCCTTGGAAACACTGATGGGGAGGGGAAGTGAAGGGAAAGGGAAGAAAGCCAAAAAAGAGCACTTTGTCAAGCAGCTCGCAGTGGGATGAAACAGGGTGGAACCGAACCCTTGGGGAGATGGGCGTGGAAGTGGCGCTGTACAGCATGCGCACCGGCCCTCAGTTGAAGGGTGATAGCGTAGGATTTTCATTTTCAAAATCTCACTGCTTTGTGTGGAGGCAGAGCAGGCTTTGGTGGCTGGAGAAAGCCATCAGGCAGAGAGGAAGGTGCTGCAGTTGGAAGGCAGGCTGGCGTGAACAGATGGTCAGGGCTGAAGGGATAAGGCTGGGGCATCAACAGCGTCTGCCACAGTCTACTCCTGGCACCACTTGGATGCACTCATGACCCGCGATGAGTTTACTTTGTTCTGTCACAGATTCTTTAAATTTGTGGCTCTGGTCACAGCTTTGGAAAAAGCAAAACAATATTAAAAACTCCAAACAAACCACTTAATGCAAAAGGGTTAGTGGGACAACCACGTCCGCAGTTCATGTTGAGATTATAATTGAAATCACTTCTTTCCTTCATGACATATTTTATTTCTCTTTATCAGTGGTCAGTGCGTCTGCTTTTCTAGGTTTCTTACCCTTGTGAGCATCCAAAACCTTCACCCCAAGGGGTCTGAGTCCCTGATTGCTACTCCTTTGCCTGGTTGAGGTTGTTGTAATTTTTTTCTTCGTTTTTTTCCATCTATGGCTACCGTGAGTTGTACAGGTGCCTCTCCACATATACTTCTCCATATTTTGTGTTAGTTTGTACACCACTGATAGAGACAGTAAAGATACTTTTTTTTTTTTTTGAGACAGGGTCTCGCTTTGTAGTTCAGGCTGGCTCTGAGCTCACTATGTAGCCCAGGCAAGTCTCGAACTCAGCAATCCTCTTGTCTCTGCCTCCCGAGTGCTGGGATTACAGGCGTGAGCCACCACGCCTGGCCAGTAAAGATACTTTTGTCTTTGCTGATACAACCAGATGCCAGTAGCAGCTTTAGGTTTACAGGATGCTTTATCACGTCTCCAGATATTGGTACTTCCACGTCACCTTTGAACACTGGACTCTGGGTCTGAGAACTAATTCAGATATGGAACCTGGACAAAAGATCGTGACTCTTTGCTGTTCTGGCCCACATCCCTCTCCTGCTAACCTCGCTCTTGAGTGTCTTCAGTTGTATAGATGGTACAGTGCCTGTACTCTCTCTCCATTTGGTTTGCCTCTTGGAACTTCAAGGTCTATTAGGTATTTCCATATCTCTCCAATTCTGAGGAATCCTGGTTGTCATTCCAGCATTGGTGTCTGTCGATCTTGCTTCTGGAAGTTAAGTGCTACTATCTGCCATGTCTTACTTTGGAGTTCTATCTTTGCCATCTACACTATGTCTCATGCACCTTATATGACACTGGGTCTCATAGGACATATGCCTATGTCTCAGAGGAGTGTTCCCTGTTGTTTTCTCTGTCTTACAAACAACAGTGACCTCTACCCAGTGATGCTGGTATTCTTTATTGTATCAGCAAGGACAGTTTCTTTGGGGACCTACTGGGGCCCTAGCTGGTGAGCCCTCTGATCATATATAACACATGCATTTTAACATGAGGTCTTGACCCCATCATCAGTACTATAAAGGCCATTCTAGCAATTCCACATCATTTATGAAAAGCCATTACCATTTCCATGACCCAAAGACTATCTCAATGGCAACTGAAGATTGGTTTAAAGCATTTTTTCTCTGAGAGTCCTGAGTCATGGGAGAGTATTTGTAGGTCAACAACCATCTCAGTATAAATTAGTCAGATTCAATAGCTTCTCTTCTACAGGACAGACAGTGCTGCCCTATTCTGAAGTGGATTGGTATTGGCTCAGACAAACAGAAACATTTGAAAGTTTCTAAATAAATATTACCTAACCATACACATAAGCATACATTCTTATATGTGTGTATCTCCATGTATTTGTAAGTGTTCCTATTGCTGGACACAATATCAAACATTTACAACTTAAAGGGGGAAGAGTCTATTTTGGCTCATGTGTTCAGAGGGCTCATTTCCTTGTTGGTAGGCTGTAAGGCGGAAATCTCAAAGACGAAGGGTGCAGCAGAGCAAAGCTGCTCAGCTATGGTGGCCAGGAAACAGCATGGGAGGAGTACAAGAGAGGAAAGGCCAGGGACCATATTACCTCCAACACTGCGCCTCTATAATTCACCTCAGTATACCCAGAAGCGTGTTCCACCAATCCCTTCAGTAGCTCCCAAGCCAGTCAAGTTGACACAATCAAGTTAAACTTTCACGTAGCACATATGTACTTTACTGCAGCTTTGGTTAAGATGGTTATGATCACCATTTAAAGTTTAGAATGAGTAGTAGGATGAAGATAGGTGGAGAGGATGTAGAAATTTGAGGGAGTAAGGCATTTCTTGGAATTAAGGAGATTTGGACCTGGTGGTTATGTTTCCTAATATCAAGGGTAGGTTATGGGTTTGGGGAAGTTCCATGGAGACCTTTCTTCACTTACAAGTAGCTGTAAATAGGTAAGTGTTTAGGGTGCAAAGCTGTTGCACAGAAGAACTCGGAGAAGCTGCTAAATCACAGGAATGCACAACATTAGGAGAAATAGAGAAGATGAACATAAAAATTGCTCAACAATATTTATTGGCTTGAAATGAGTTTTACAAATTTGTTGACGTGCATTGCTGGAACTAAAGCAGGAAGTTCTTCATTTCCTCGTTCGCAGTGGCAAGGATTACTCACCTGATCGTATGAGGGGAAATCATTAGTGGTTAGCAAAAAATCTCATTTTTTAAAAGGAAAAATAAAGGCAGGATAAAACAACACATTAAACATCATATTAAATTTTTAAAGTCACTTTGAAATTTGACCCTGGGAAGGAAACACTACATAGCTTTCTCTAAAATTTAGCAGTTTTTGGCACTTGGTTTTCATTCAACAGCATGTGCACACCTGGTACTACTTTTCCCCGAGGAGAAGCATGACTGCTCAGCAGGTCACTTCCACGTGTTGAAACAAGGTAAAGTTAAGATTTGAAGTACTAGGTCTGAAGCATGCAGCTTTTGATAGAGAGTTTTTGAGAATATCAGAGGAGAAAAGCTCAAGTTATGAAAATCTGAGCATTGAAATTCAATGATGATTATTGTTCATTGACATACACTGAATATGTGAAAGTTGTGAATTTATAATGACACATCAAAAATAAAAGTTTCATGTGTGAAAAGTTTGAAAGCAAAAAAATGAAGAGAATATAACTGAATAAGATTACTTTTAAAGAAGTTATTTTAACAAGTAAAATAAGTTTTCCTTCTATTGAGCATATGACATTTACAAATTATAGTTTTGGGGGAGGGGTAAATAACAAGTGGAAAGAAAAAATGTAATGGTAAAAAAAGATGAAACAAAGCTTATTATATAGGGGGTGGAGGGGTTTAGGGTGGACAGGCAAATGGGAGAAAATGAGAATTAAGTTGTGTCCTGTACTGGTACAAATTCTTACTGTGGGTGTGATCATGATGTATATATAACATGTACCAATAAAGGTTCAAAAGTAAAAATTACAGTTTTATTTCTCTTTGGGTAAATACCAATGAGTAATCAGAGAACAGTAAGTAAAATACAAATGGTTCCTGGAAAGTACAAATACACAAAAAGTACCAGTCAGTGCTGGTGAATACCCTTAGTTAGTCACTACTGCTAGTCATGTACAGTAACCGAGTAGAAAGAGGTTCTGACTAGATATACAGACACAACAAGTAAGTTATGTGTCCTACGAAGGAGGATTATCTTCATGTAATTCACTCTTTATCTCCTAGATGAGACTTCTAGAAGGATCTACTAACAAAGAATCAATACACTTCCAACTGTTGTAGGTGGTCTTCTAAGATGATTTTTGCCACTTACTATCCATATTTTTGTGCATCCTCTTCCCTTGTAAGGGGTGAGCATGTTACTAACATTCAATGAATAAATATTTGAAAAGTGGCGCAGCTCTATTTGCAAGACTGTTACCAAAAGATACAACTTCCACCATGTACAGTCTCTCTGACTTTACTGGTGTGTTTGCTGCTCCACGGAGAAACCCACATGGCAGGAAACTGAGGTGAACATTTGGGACCAACTGTCCTGCTTGCTGTATTGGCAGCCTAGAGGGTGAGCTCTGAAGCTCACGCATTTGATCCACGAATGGCAGTCTTTTGGAGTACAGCAGTACTACCGAGTACACCTTCATGGTGGCAGACTTGAAAGAAACCTTGAACTACAGGACCCAGATTCTGTGCCTCAATTCTACACCCAGAGATACGATAATAAAACTATCTTTTAAAAAATTAAGTCATTATAGTTTTAGAATAATTCATTTGTAGCAATATAAATTATATACCAATAATGAATTTATCAGAAAGATGTAGCTTAGATGTATGTTACCTCATATCCAAACCAGGAATTTGTGATAGATAATCCAGAATTTGCCTCCTAAGCTATAGATAGGTTGCTGGTGAGAAGACACATATGCTAAATTTAATGTAAGCCACCTATAAAAATAAGAACATTCAATGGTATTAACAAGATAGTTAATAAAGAAAATAATATAAATGTGGGGATTTAAGTTCCAGAAAAAGGTAACTGATTTTTGTGTTAGTACAAAAATAAATTCATATTATTACTTTGTTCATGAATTTTGTGTATTTCTTAAGAAATTTAGAGCATTAGGAGATTATAATATGGCATATTTGGGATTTAAATTGAATTTTAGGGTAATTTAAATAAGTAAGTTTGTGGCCAGTGTGGAAATGTTTGGGGAAATGTTCACTTATTAATTATGTAAATATAGTATAGATATTTACAGGAATGTTAATTTTTAATGCTTGGAGGACTACTGCATATTTAATGTTTTCATTAGGTAAATAAATTGGACACAAGGGATATTATTCTTGATAAATGAAAACTCCATGGACATTAAAACCTTTATCAACATTGGCTATTAACTCTAAGGGACTTCTAAAATTTTAAATGCCTCTGAACTATCTAAGCCTTCTGTGGCTTTCTTCTCCCATTATAAATGTGAGTGACTTATAATGACTTTTAATGTTACATTAGCATTTCCTGGTAGTACCTCAGATTCTAAAATAATTTCTGAATTATCTTGTAAATGCTTCATAGCTTTATTGAGCTATAATTGGCAGATAAAAATTATATATAACCGCAGTGTACAACCTGATGACTTGATACACAAGTACACCTTGTATGCATTATATAGTTTACAATGATTGCTACAATCAAAATAATCAACATACTTACCATTTCTGTGTGTGTATATACATATGTGTGAAAGACAGTGACTTAGGGTGATATAAGGACACCAAATCAAATTGTAATAGTATTTACTGAAACTAGATATATTAACTACAAGACTAATCAAAGATTGGGTCTGTCATTCTAAAGTGACTGGAACCCAGCCCCACTGGGGATGCTCAGCAGAGTCAGGTAGAGCAGAGTCAGCAAAGGAACAGGAAGCTAAGGCTTTTCCTTCCGGATTCCTTCCCTTCAGTGGAAGCTTGCCTTGGGGAATCCTCATACTGCTAAGTTTCCGTGTATGCAAGGAGCTCTGACGCAAATAAAAGAATTCAGAACAACGCAATCTTGAATGCTTCTAAGGTAAATAATGGCCCTGTTGACTTTCTGATCTCCACACATCATACTCAAATTCACGTTAACAAGCCAGGGCTTGTTCTCCTCCCAGGAACTAGGAGTAGAAAAGGGGACTGTTTGTAGATGATGTGATACTTTGGTGGTAAGAGATCCTTGACAGCTCTGCCCAGTCTAGGGAAGATACATAGCTTGTTTCTCCCCACTCCTGAGACTCACTCCCTGTTGAAGGTGCTTCACCGGTGTGATGCAGACAACTTCCCTCTATGTACATATGCCTGTCTAGCGGGAAAGAGTTGCGGTGGATGTTGGGTTTGGAACTAGGCAAAGGTATTAAGTTCTTTCCACTTCCGTTTCTCTTGAACTTCTGCTGAACGCTGTGAAGACAGACTCTTCTCTTACAGGGGCCAATGGTGACCATTTCTCCTTGTGACTGATGCAGGAGATGTGAGCAAAATCCTTGGGCCTGTAGGCCAGTCGAAGTAATAAAGGTGATCTTAGAATTTCCGAGTTCCTGATCCCCTTATTAGTTAGTCGTGAAGGAAAATGTTTATCTGTTATTCTCACCCCAGAGCTGTTCTACCTTTAAACGGTAATTTGCAATTTATGGACAGACTTTTCTTTTTTGAATTTAGTTAGTACT
The DNA here is from genome assembly GCA_004025085.1 of Thryonomys swinderianus. Taxonomy (NCBI): domain Eukaryota; kingdom Metazoa; phylum Chordata; class Mammalia; order Rodentia; family Thryonomyidae; genus Thryonomys; species Thryonomys swinderianus. Next base: position 22,246 of record PVIC010008438.1, read on the forward strand.
TAGGAATGACGATTATTGTAATGTTATGTAACTTCTCCTCATGAATGTAGTTCCTCTTCCACAGATTTCACATCCAGAGTTAGATTTGCATTTTTTACCACATCGAGTGTATATTTCCCCAACTTCAGTAGAACTGTGATGTACTTTTTGCCATTCTTCTAGATTTCACTTTCTCACCAAATCATTCCTAATGAGCAAATGTTCTGTTTTTTTCTTTGTTACCGACATTCCCTCTGCCTGTCACCACTGCTAAATGCTATTACAATAGAAAGTAGAAAGAGAGATTTTTCTCAAAGGGGAAAGGAATCTGGAGATGGAGGGAAGAGGAAGGGAAGAAAGGGAAAAGGAATGGAAAAAGGAATGAAGACGTTCTGTACATGTATCAACTCTTCACAAGGAAAGTAAACATTATATATACTACAAACATGTACTAATAAAACTGATCTAACCAAAATAATTTATCACATTTTTTTTTGGTAGTAAGATGGACTTTTCCATGGAAAGGATTAAGTCTGATTTATAGATATTGTGCTAGTTCCATTAGAGTAGAATCCGAGACAAAGACTTTGATTTATGTTGGTCTATTTCATGATAACAGGAAAGGGACATCATATCTAGAAGTGAGAAAAATGAGGCATGGAATGGGAAAAGTCTATAAAAGTACATTTGCTGTTGGTATGTATGTTGAAATTCAGTCCTGTGGTGGCTTCTCTGAGAAGTGACTTTGAGTCTCTTCAGAACTGTGCCTCCATGGGGCCAGAATTCTGGGAAGCCAAGGGGCCAGGTCATTTGAGCCTCCTCCCTTAAGGTGCAGGGTTATCTTCATCCCCTCAACTTCTGGGCTGCCCCGTTGTCAGGTAGAGTAAAGACAGGTAGAGTGATAAAGCCATGGCTTGAGAGGACTTTGGACACTGCAACTTACATAGGGTACCTCCCACAGCTGCAGGTGCCACCCAAGGTGAACCGAGAGGGTCTTAAAACATCAACTTCATGAAAAGAACAGCTATGTGCTATATTCATCCCATCAATAAGTGCTTTACTGTTGTTGAACTGGTATGTTCAACAATTATTTGGTTTTCTGTATAATTAAGTTTAATATCTAGGAATTCTTTTTAGAGGCTAGACAATCTCTTTCTCTCTCTCTCTCTCTCTCTCTCTCTCTCTCTCTCTCTCTCTGTCTGTCTCTCTGTCTGTCTCTCTCTCTCTCCAGGCAAGATTTTCCTTATACTGCACTGACTTTGAGGGCAGCCTCCACACAAGAAACTAAGTGTGAAAGATTAACTTGTAAATTAGCAGAAATTAAGGAGAACATATCTGGAGGGAATGAATAATTTAGACTCTAGAAAGAATCAGGACTTAGAAGCAGACCCTATAGATCCAATGTCCTAGGAGTATTTTCATTTGGGTGTTACATAAAATATGTTGAAATGTTCTAGCCTGTTCTCCATCATGGCTGTGAAAGATTATGTTGCCATCTCCTATGGACATCAAACTCCAAATTCTTTGGACTTTTAACAGGGACTCTTACTAGAAATTCTTTAGGCAACTTTCAGAACTTCATCCTTGGTTCAGAGCTGTATCCTCTTGTTTGGAGGTATTCAAATGCTTGTACCAAGCAGCCACTGGATTCTGTCTCCAGCAGGCACAGTGTGGACTAGCCAGGCACAGTGTGGACAAGCCAGCCACTGATCCTTCAAGACTGCCTAATCGATTCCCTTTCATAACTATCTAAATATCCTATTGACTCTAGGGCCCCGGAGAACCTTGATCAATACAGCACTCTTATCATTTGGTTTTCACCAGAGAAAGAAAAGAAAAGAAGCAACTCTTCAAGCACTAGTTTTTATCAGTTGAAAAGTTAAAAATGGAGATGTATAATTAGTACATGAGTTTCTCAAACATCTGTCACATCATATTGCTTAGTTACTATTGAGACAAGGCAGTGAACATCCAACAGATTTAATCTCTGCAAAACACAGAAACATTTCTCAATATTTTTCTTTCTTAAGCAAATTAATTAATTCTCATCTATGAGAAGACTAGCCAATATCCAAAAATTTCTGCTGAAGACAACCTGGAAACAGGAATTTCTTTATGACTTGAGTTTATGTGTTTCAAGTGACAAATTATATTTTGCTGATTACAATGTAGTTTCACTTTCCTACTGGATTTCAAAGGTTGAATAATGACAAACTATGATCTAAGGCATGGGTCAGCAAATACACTTTGAAAAGTTCCAAGTAATAAATATTTTAAGTGTTCTCTAGCATATATCTCTGTTGTATCCATTCATCGCTACTCTTTTACCTGAGAGCAGCCAGAGAAATGCCAAATCAACAGGCCTGGGCATTGGTTTCAATATAATTTAGTGTATAAATCCAGGCACTGGCTTGATTTGGCCTGAGGGACAGGTAACATCTTTGCTAGGGAGCAGCTGATTGTTAAGTAGACATAACTCACATAAACTTTCCAAGAGGAAGTTAAAGATTATATTTTGTAGCATACCTCCTTAGTTTATCTTTTGTATATGGCAGACCTTTACTTCTAAGGCTTATTCTTCTGTGCCTGGAGTTATATGTTTAAAAGATACCATCTTTGCATTCAGAAGGCCCAGCTCACCTTCTGCTCTGTCCTTTCCTGGCTGTTTGCTCTTGAGTAAGGAGCTTCTCCAAGTCTCATTTATTTACATGAGACTATAGCAAATGATTGGTCTTGAGAATTAAATGATATTAGTGAGAAGAATTTTACAGAAATCCATAAATACTAGTTACTACTGTCACTACACTGGGTCATGGATTGATAGGCATCATTCTCTTTTCTGAGAGCATCTTCAGTTTAACTAGCTTTGTATGCTTTGCCTAAATGAGGAGAAAAATTAACCCAGAAAGGATCAGGACTTCGCAAACAGAATTAAATTACTCACTACTCATAAGGTTTTGAGTTATGTCCATCTGTAGAGAAAAAGAGGTCCTAAAATATTTGAATAAGAGAAGTTGCAGTAGCTGACGTCAGCGACGGTTTTTACTATCATCTAAGAAGAAAAGGATGAGAAATTAGAGAAAATAAAAGAAGCAGAAAGTGAGAAAATACCAGGGACAAAAGCAAAATACAGTCAACAGTTAGAGCTCGGGCGGACAAATAAGGAGGCGGAGTTAACAAAAGTAAGTCTAGCTCTGGGTCTGGAGGTGCAAGGAGGGCATCGGAGGCTCGGGGCTCGCTGTTCCCAATGTCAGCGTGACCATCTTCACCTCCTGTGTTTTGTGTAAGTTGTTACACTTGAGAACTTCTCTCTTTTTTTTTTTTTTTTTTTTTTTTTTTTGCTTTTTGAGACAGGGTCTCGCTTTGTAGTTCAGGCTGGCCCTGAGCTCACTATGGTGCCCAGGCAAGCCGCCACGAACTCAGCAATCCTCCTGTCTCTACCTCCCGAGTGCTGGGATGACACTGTGGTATGCGGTATTGATTGCTGGTGGGCGTGAGTCTCCACGCCCAGCATTATATGTGGTTTCCGGGGATTGAACTCAGGTCCTTGCGCTTGCGAGCCAGGCGCTGGAACCACTGAGCTAACCCTCCGGCCCGAGAACTTCTCATTTTTAACTGTTCTTCCTGAAAGACATCTGAAGACAAGAGCCAGGAAGTACTGCAGATAACAGTCCTCAGTTCTGCTGCTTCTGCATTTCTAGTCAGAGAAAGCTCCCTTGGGGGGAAAAAAAAAGGATGCCCATGTGCCCTGATTACAAAATGAGTTAAGATAAATAACAGGCTTGTTAATCAAGATTTGGGGTAGACTTAAATTTTCACAGTCCATTTTCTCGCTCTCACTTTCTCTCTCTTTCAAGCCTGTATTTCTGCTTATACATTCTCACAACACACCCACACCCACGCACGCCTGTCAAACTTCTCTACCCAGATGGATAAAACGGACTGAAGTTGGTGCACCAATGTGTCTTTTATAATCAGTATTCATTGCCTCAGAGTCAGGCGAATGAGAGAAAATAAAAAGCATACTTTAAAAAAATCATAGAGGAAATACATTCTCACTCTCTTTCCTGTTAGGAATCAGCCCGTTCTATCTCAGTACCACATTCACCTGAAGGATGTTCGGTTCCACTGTTTGACAAACAGAAGGTTAAAGTAAGACTGTTTTAGGAGAAACAAATGGAAGATTTATTTTCATCTCAGAGAAGAAATATTTAAAACATGCCTCCCTATTCCCAAACTGTTATTTTCAGTCACTGGATTATTTGTAGTTTTGGCTCTTTCAGCAAAAATAGAAAACTGTATTTAAAAAATTGTATTCTTTGTTAAATTATGATTGTGGTGGATTTTAAAGTTTGGACTTCCTGTGAAGGAAAGGACAGTTAGATCTTGGGAGTAAGTGATTGGGAGTGGTTTGGTAAGAGGAGGGCATTGATTACTTTGAAGAGAATCATTTTGAAAATTCACTGCAACATTTTCTATAGCTCCCAAAGGAAAACATCTTTTTTTTTTTTTTTTTTTTTTTTTCATTTGAGACAGGGTCTCGCTTTGTAGTTCAGGCTGGCCCTGAGCTCACTATGTAGCCCAGGCAAGCCTTTAGCTCAGCAATCCTCCTGCCTCTGCCTCCCAAGTGCTGGGATGACAGGCGTGAGCCACCACGCCGGGCACTGTGGTATGCGGTATTGATTGCTGGTGAGCATGAGTCTCCACGCCCAGCATTGTGTGTGGTCACCGGGGATCGAACTCAGGACCTTGAGTTTGCGAGGCAGGCGCCGGAACCACTGAGCCAACCCTCCAGCCCCGGGAAAACATCTTTTTAAAAAACTGAAACCAAAATGTCAAATGGCATTCCTATGTATTTTATTGTCTGAGTCTCAAAATGAAAAGAATCTGCTTTTGATACTTCTTGAATACACGGGGGGGGGGGGGGGGCTGTACATTCCGTTGTTAGTACTACCTCTCATTCATTTATTATCAACAGTTCACACATTATTCTATATGAAAGACATAATTTTTGGGGTACTTTTTCTAAGCTCTAAATTTCCCATCTTAAGAAGAAAAATCATCTAATAATTTACAGAACAACTCCTTTTTTGCAAACTGAAACTTAGCTAAGTCTCTTTCAGGCAGAGAAAAAAAGGTTTCTATGACTGAGATTTCAATCTGCAAGAACTGAAATTGTCTAAATTTTTTTACTCTTTTTAAAAATTATTATGTTTGGGCCAGAGGGTTAGCTTAGTGGTTCCAGCGCCTGCCTCGCAAGCGCAAGGACCTGAGTTTGATCCCCGGTGACCACAGATAATGCTGGGCGTGGAGACACGTCCACCAACAATCAACACTGCATAGCACAATGCCGGACGTGGTGGCTCACGCCTGTCATCCCAGCACTTGGGAGGCAGAGACAGGAGGATTGCTGAGTTCGTGGCGGCTTGTCTGGGCTCCATAGTGAGCTCAGGGCCAGCCTGAACTACAAAGCGAGACCCTGTCTCCAAAAAAAAAAAAAAAAAAAAAAAAAATATTATGTTTGTGATACATTATCGTAATTGTATTCACGTTAGAAAATCGGTAGCTATACATTCTGCTTCCTGACCATTAGGATTGCTCCCCTTGCCTGGCCCTCTTTCCTGCTCTTCAAATCTCCTTTCTATCTCCCCAGACTACCTCTGTTTGAGATCATCTTTCTTTTTTTGGTTTCAATTTAAATTTCTTTATTTTAAACCCAATTGAAAGAGAAAGAAAGAAACATAAATGTTGCAGTTTTCCCCTAAGCTCTCTTCTTGAGTCAGTTACGGCTGTTAACACCAAGTGGAAGTAGATCACACGGACACATGCTCTGACCTCGTGGATTTTATTTTTCCAGTGTGTTCTCATCACGTCGCTAGAACCTCAACCCACGCAGGGGTAGTCGTTCCCGAAACTAGTATTCTAACCCGTCACTAAAAGCATTGCAAGGAATGACCTGAATTGAATTGAAATTGGCTACATCTAGAGTGCTTTTTAGATAATTATAGATACCTGAATTAATCAAAAACACGCACTTAAGCTGTGCAGAGCAGCTTGTCAAAGTCTGCTTGCTTAAGAATACCCTGTTTTTGCTCTTTTTTTAAATTCACTACAGAAGAAACACTACTATGGTAACATATGATGAAAGTGACACTGATTTGGAATGTAAATATATGCAGGGTGTTTTAAATCGACAGCATTTTGTATGCAAAAATACTTTTAAATATATACTGTCTTTGAAATTCAATTGACAGAATAAAATAATATCTATTCTACTCTAGTTTGTAAAGTCTGCTTTGGCAAAGGGTATTCATGCAAGTATGAAATATGACTTTATTAGAAAAGAGTAAATCTTTTACTTTAATGGTGAGCTCTGGAATGAAGCTCCCTTGGGTCAATCATTCAAAAGTGTTACTTGATTTTTTTAAGCCTGGACACCAAGTAGTTTCACATGGATCAGTCTAAATGTGGCTTCCTTGGAGAAACATTGTTTTCCCCCAGAATAAGAACTTTCAGTGTATTACATATTTTGAATTACATCTGTGCAAATAAATATTTGTTCGTGCAATTTCCTAGTACGACATTTTGGAAATTAAACAGAAACATTTGGAATTCTCTACTATGTGAGAGTTTAGAAGAGATTAATACCCAATATTGTCTAGGTCCATGGTATAGTCACTAGTTTCCCAGGACATTTAATGAGTTTCGCTAGGACTGAAGACCCACATATACACCACAATCAAAATATAAAATTCTTCCTTTGTCTACCTTATGTTCCTTTACAAGTTATTTTCCCATATTCCTAGGCAACCACTCATCTGATTTCTATCATTATAGATTAATTTCTTTGTCTAGAACTTACAAATATGGAACAATATGGCACATACATTTTCATTCCTAGTTGCAGGCAGTACATTGTAGAGATTCATTCATATATCATTAGTTCATTTTTATTGCTACACTTTGGTATTCCATTGTATAAATGCATCGTAATTTGTGTTTACCTACTGATGAACATATACGTTGTTATCACTGTTATTATGAATAAAGCTGTTATGAATACTTATGTCTACACTTCATGTTTTCATTTCTCTTGGTTAGGTCGCCAGCAGTGCTATTACCTGGTGATATGACATGTTTAGTTAGCTGTTTCATAAACTACCATTTTTTTCAGTACTGGCCATTGAATCCTGGGCCTTCACACTTAGCTACATCCTCATTCCTATTTTATTTTATTTTATTTTATTTTATTTTATTTTATTTTATTTTATTTTATTTTAAGGCTAAATTGCTTAAACTACTCAGGCTGGTTTTAAACTCCTAATCCTCTTCTCTCAGTCCCCTAGAGTTTTGAGATTACAGATGTTTGTTGTTGAAGTAGTAATACTTTGATTTTGCTATCTGGGCTCCATATTAATTTTCTTGCTGCTGCTGTGGCACATTTCTATATATTTAGTGGTTTAAGCCAGCACATACTTACTGTCTTAGAGTCTCTGAAGTCAAAAGTGAACAATTTACTGGAATTAAATTCAAGGAGTTAGAGATGCAGTTCTTCTGAAGTCTCAAAGGAAGAGCCCATTTTCTTACCCTCTCGGTTTCAAGTGCCTGCCGGTACAAGATGCTCATGATCTCCATAGTGTATTGCTTCTGTCTTCACAGGTCTTACTGTCACTTTATCTCTTACCTCTTTCTTAGGAAGATCTCTGCATTTACCTGAGACCTATGTGGATAATCCAAAATAGTGTTTTATCTCCAGATCCTTATCTTTTTTTTTTTTTGAGACAGGGTCTCACTTTGTAGTTCAGGCTGGCACTGAGCTCACTATGTAGCCCAGGCAAGCTTCGAACTCAGCAATCCTCCAGCCTCTGCCTCCCGAGTGCTGGGATGACAGGCGTGAGCCACCACACCCGGCTCCAGATCCTTATCTTAATCCTACGGCCGGAGACTGCCTTCTGACATATAAATTAACAGTCACAAATTTTGGAGATTTGGGTGTGGATATCTAGACTGACTGTTTTTCAATCTACTACAACCTCTAAACTTTTAGTCAAACAATTTCAATTACTCTCATCATCTCCCTAAGTTGTGAGACAGGCACAGTGCCACTGAACGAAATCCCGGCCTTAAACTAAGTTGTGTGCAAGATATTTTGCATAACTTTCACAGCCTTAATAGTTGCTGTTAATGAAGGATTATTATGAACTAGATTTTGTTCTGTACTCTAAATGTAACTGTAACCCTCAGCACTGTTCTATTGTATAGCTGAATGTGTGCGGTTTAAGATGCACAAACTGTAGACTTTTGCCCAACTCCCAATGTGGCAGATTTATCCTCTAAACCTGTTGCCATTTTATTCAAAGTCTGTGCTGTTAATGTTTCATTGCATTTGCCTCATGAAACAGTCTTACAATCTTTTCCCATGGAACTCATCTGCATCTCCTGGGGATAAATTTCTAAATTCAATTCAATGCATTTACTTGCAAATTTCTTAGTACAAAACTTTGTACTAAGTATCAGAAAAGTATCAGAAAAGGACAGTGAACTGGGATAAATGATGCAGATAAGAAAAGTAGCAAAAAATCACAAAAATCTCCCAAGAATTCACTATGTAATAAAACAAATACTGCATAAAGAATCAAAACAATTGCGAGACTTCAGAGGAGAGAGATCACACTGAGTTTTATTTTGGAGTGTCGGCAGAAGGGTGTTTTAAATCTGTGGCAAGATCAAGTGTGCTAATCAATGAAAGGCCTCATGGGATAGGTTGAATTTTGAGATGATCGTCTTTCAGATTCACTAACCTGAATCAAGATACACATGAAAAAAGTTATAATCTACTGTCTATTAGTAGGCCTGTCATAGCCATCATAATGATTTGATTTATGTTCAGTACAATCTAAGTTGTATACAACATTGGTTAGAAGGGTAGTAAATTTCTTCATATATTTGAAAGTTTCTTTATGTAGGGTATAAATTTCTTCAGATGAAAATGCACTAGGGGCAGAAACCAGGGCCTTTACACTGAGCTACGTTCCCAGTCCAACTTTATTTTTGTTTTGATGCAGGGTCTCTCTAAGTGATTCCGTTGCCCAGACAAGGCTTGAACTTTTGGTCTTCCTCCTTCAGCCTCTCAGAACTCTGAGATCTCACAGGTGCACCACCATGTACAGCTCCAAGTCAAATTCCTGGCTTCTCAGCTATGGTAACAATGATTTTAGCTTTAGTAATGATGATTTTGATGATTTTTATAGTAAAGATAACTACCAGTTACACTCCTGAACTCTACAGACAGGTCAGGTATTTCACTAAGTCCACAAATTAATCATAACATGATCTTTTAAGACAGGAAACTTTATCGTGCCCATTTTTTTTTTTAAAGAACAGTCTATAGAAAGGTTTATGTTGTCAGACAGCTGGTAAATACTTATACTGAAATTTGAACCTGGACATTCCTGACTTGCGACCCAGTGCCTGACCCTTACACATTACTGATTGTAAGAACAGACTAAGGAGTCTGTTACTTACGTAGTTCAGAAATTGTAAATAGTTCAAAAGCCAGCTACACTTCCAATTTGCCTGAGTCTTCTTGAAAGACAGTGTTTTTCTTGTCCCTTCAGAATTTTAATAGGCTGCTTTGAACATAAAGAGGATGTAACATGTATGATTTATCCTGTAAACTACAAAGCTGGCTAAAACATAGGATGATGTAGAATCGGGTCTTTTTTTTTCCTCCTCACTTAAAGAAGATGAAAATCCAAACTACTGGGAAGTCTGAAAGGACCCGACTGGAGTTTGGCTTGATAACAGGAAGGATCCTTCTTGCTTCTACTCTGCGGAGTGTGAAGCTCAGAGGAGGGAAAGAAAGTCTGCTCAGGGTCACGGGGTCCCAGGGCAGAGGGCACCGGGAGGCCTACGAAGGGCAGCGTCCTCACTGCATTCGGAGACGTCTCAGCCCTACATCGCCTCTAAGTGGAGAAGGACCATAGCTGGAGGAGATGTCCAGTACCAGGCGCACCATGGCTTCTCAGGGCCACATGCACCCTGTGACAAGGGGGACAGACGTGGGTCAGTGATCCCAAAGGAGTCAGTGCTTTGTACACTACAGGCCATGATAGGATACGGCTTTCGAGTCGGGCCGGGTGGCATGAGACACAACAGTCCCCAAAGGCTGAGTGAATACGTTCCTCAGCACAGCCAGAGCAGACCAAGAATGGCATACGTCACGCACAGTCCTGGCCTGACCCCCAAGACAGACAGACAGCCCCCCACGTACCAGATTACCCTGAAGGAGAAGGGAAAGCTGGAACAGTGGGCTTTTAAAGCCAAAGGCAGGAGGGTGTATCTAGCACTGGCTGAGACATCCTGAATTAGCAAGATTAATTTTCCATTAGAACAAACTTGAGAGCTCAGTGAAAATCATTTAGAGAAAAACAAAAGTACATTCTAGCAAAACTGATTTTCATTTCCTGGAAGATTCGTGTTCCTGGGGGATAAAACCATGAAAACAAAATAATGAGGTTAGCAGGCTTGGGCAATATTACATTTTGCTATAATTTTTCCCCTCAAATCTTAGAGTCTTGCTTCTTAGGACCAAGACGGTAAACCCTAGGTATTTCATAGAAATTAATCTTAGAGTTTGAGTGTCTGTAAGATCATTGAGAAGATTTACAAGATAGCGTGTGTGAATGTTACCAGCAAATACTACTGTTATGTAAAAGAGCACTGTTTTTGCTTTTTAAACAGTAAAGTCATGACTAGTGGCAGAGCCGAGACCCTGAAACCACAGTTTGATTCTTCTGTTCTAATCAGAGTCATAGACTCTGTCTTCTCCTTCCGTGGGAAGAATTCGCTGGCTCTGCTCTGAGTGCTATAAAATGCATCAAGTGAGAGCACAAAGGAAGGGGGTTGGTTCGCCAGTCACCAAGTCACGCGTCAGAAGGCAGCGCTTCGGGACTGAGACTCACTGGTAAAAGTAGCTTGAGTAAGAGGGTGTCGCTGGGCTGTGAGTTCTTCCTGAAGTTTATTACTCTGGCAGTTGAGTGCGAGGCACTTTACAAAGGCAGGTGGGTGCCCTGTCTTGCTTGCATTCCTTGTTGACTGCAATGGCCTCTGCCGCCCACCTGCTAGCACTGCTAAACCTGCTGGGACCTGGGGGTAGACGCATCTTGTGAAGTGCGGAGAAGTCTCTCTTGTGTCTTAGCCGGGCATGGCAAACATGTCCAGCCTTCGCGGGACGGGGCACACTTCTGAAGATGTGAGCCTCTGCTGAGAAGATCTTTTTTTGAGACAGGGTCCCGCTTTGTAGTTCAGGCTGGCCCTGAGCTCACTATGTAGCCCAGGTAAGCCTGGAACTCACAGCAATCCTCCTGCCTCAGCCTCCTGGGAGGCCCCACTTCTAGGAGGGTGCCTAGATAGTCTAAAATAAATATATAAAATAAATATGCTAAGTCCACAAAATGCAGTGCAAGGGCTTTTATTTTTTTCTTAGTGTTTGCAGCACATTTGTGCAAGTTGTTAAAAAACTTGTTTTGCTGAATTTGCTTTAGCACATTCTTAGTGAGAGTGTAACATTCAGTGTCACTGACAAATGCACTGGGCATCTCTAGGGACAATTCTTCTAATGACTGGACTTGCCATTAGTTGGAAGAAACTGTAAATATTAGTAATTGAAGGAAAGCAACAATTCCTGTGATTATGCTAATATAAAAATAGATATTGCAGAGGCCGGGGATTTAGCATAGTGGTTCTGGCATCTGCCCTGGAAAGCACAAGGTCTGGAATTTGATCCCTGGTAACCACACACCACAGTGCCTGTCACCCAGCACTCGGGATGCAGAGGCAGGAGGATTGCTGAGTTCCAGGCTTGCCTGGGCTACATAGTGAGCTCAGGGCCAGCCTGAACTACAAAGCAGGACCCTATCTTAAAAAAAATAGATATTTCAATTAATAATGGCCACAGCTACACTGATTATTTTGCTCTGGGCATCTTTCACAGTGTTTCTATGTATGGCCTCATTAAATACAACAATCCTATCAGACAGAAAATACCCTTGTCCGCATTTTAAAGATGAGCAGACTGAGGCAGGAAGAGTGTGTTGGTTCAGGCTCCATAGTTAGTGAGAGGTGAACCCGCAACGTGAGCAGAGTCCACGCAGCTTTGTCACCACTTCTCTTCACCCCTGGGCTAATTGTATTCTGTTCTCTTTCATCTTGTTTTTCGTTCTCCCCTTTGTATCAGTCTTCCTGCATTCCCTGTCTTATTATTCCCCTCCCTTGCCTGTCTTCGTTCACTCATACCTCTTGCTTTTTATCTTGCTCTTCTCTCTAGACCTCTCTTCATTCTATGTCTTCAGCTTAGGATTACTTTTCTGAATGGCTTCTCCAAGTAGAAAAAGCATCGCTAAACACAAACTCACATTTTAGCCCACGTTTTAATGAAAGACTTAGAAGGAAAGGACAGATGACAACTGTGAGTCCTAACATCCCAAGAAATGAGAGAGGACGTTATTTTATCAACATCTGAACTGAAGTTTTATCCAATAGCGTTGAAAGCTTTGAATTTCCATGTGTATCCAACACTGTGGTCTTAAGTGTCATCTCCATTTTGTTTCTCCAAGGGAGTGGGGAAGAGAAGGAACAGGACAAGGCAGACTTATTAATAATCAAGGTTTAAATGTTAACAGGACTGAATGTAGGAAGTGACTCACTGACAGAAAAGCCAAGGACAATCTCTCATGAAAGGATGAAAAGCTGAGTTGGAAAATAGTTGGCCATTGGAAAACTTTTTTTTTTTTTTGAGAGAGGGTCTTGCTTTATAGTTCCGGCTGGCCCTGAACTCACTTTGTAGCCCACGCAAGTCTCGAACTCAGCAATCCTCCTGCCTCTGCCTCCCAAGTGCTGAGATGACAGGCATGAGCCACCAAGCCTGGCCCACTGGAAGACGTTTTAAAGCCAAGTCTTCAACATTGACGGTGTGGTTAGTGCCTGACTGATAGAGTCCATCTGTCCCCAGATAGCCTTCTTGTTCATACTAGAAGTTTACTAGTAATTGTCTTTCCTATTTCACAATAAAGAAAAACCTACAAGAAACAGCAACACTTAGTAGTCACCTGGAACACGCGCACTAGGTACTTTGTATTATAATTACCTTGCTAATAACCCAGTGTAAAGTAGACAAATATCTTTTTGTTTTCTTGGTCAGAAAAAAATCCTGAGAAGGAACGAGAGAGCTAGTGTGACTAGAAAGGAAGAGAGAGAGATAGTGACACTTGAATAGAAGGAAAGCATTACAATTCACAGAATAAAAATAATAATAACATTTCTTGAGCACTTTTGTTCTGCACTAGAAACTTTGTTAAGTTATATATACTGTCTTAGGTCTTCAGAAATATCTTGTAGGTAGATGGTTGGACTTTGCTTATTTACACAGGGAGTGATAGGCAGGGGAACAGTCAAACAACTGGCTCAACATGAGTCACCTAAGACACGACAGAGCCAGGGCTGAAGTGCAGGATGGACATCTTCTGTAACTTCCTCACTCAAGGTATTAAATAACTTCCTGTGATCATGGAAGACGTGGTTCCGCATGTGGCAAGACACCAACTATCTTCTGGGTCTCTAAACCCTTACTTATTGCTTAATAATTTCAGACTAATAGTGATCTGTACCACTTCCAAAAACCATTAGTGAGAATTGCAAGATCGAACCTAGGTTAGGAGATGTGACAGGGATGAGCCGTGTCGGTATTTCAAGTTTGCAAAAGGAAATGATTGGCAATGTGAAGTTTGACACTGAAAGGAAAATATTTTCCACACAGTAAAGAAAAATAAAAAAATTTAAAAGACGAATATAAGCAGAGAGTCTGTATCTATACACACCTATGTAACTTTAAATATTGAGTGATTAAATAATAATAATAATGTTTTGTGGTATCTAGAATTTACTGACATGGTAACAACAGCATAAAAATTGTTGGAATGTCCTAACATCCTTGCATTATCCAGAAAAAGAAAAGATCAGTAATTAAAGATCAAAGATTAAAGATCAAAATGTATCATAATTTAAAATAGGAACTAAAAGTCCAAAAGGGTAGGGGAAGTATAAAGGGGAGGGGAAAAAAGGGAAGACAAAAATATGAGAAAAGAAGGAAAAAGTAGGAACAAAGGTTTTGTAAATGGGAGGATGAGGATTTGGTTCAGGAGTGCTGAGCCTGACTCCTAAGCATGAGGTCCTGAGTTTGATCCTCTGTACTGCAGGAAAAGGGAGGGGGGGATGGGGGGAAAAACACCAACCAAGATACATCATGTACAGGTTCAAATCCCCAAAGGGGAGTGTATTCACTCATTTGCATAAGCTAAAAAAGTAGACCTTCTAAAAGTAGGGAACAGAATAGAATAGTGCTCCTCAGGCCTCATTCAGCTTGCAATTTCATCTGATTGCAATAGGGAATTAATGACTGGCCCAGGTTTCCATCTGATAAATTTGTAACTCTCCCTCAGCAGTGTATTCACATATTCTCTCCTCAGGGAGGCCATTTCTTTTTCTTTTCTTTTCTTTTTAGTTTTTTGAGACAGGTTCTTGCTTTGTAGTTGAGCTCACTATGTAGCCCAGGCAAGCCTTGAACTCACAGCAATCCTCCTGCCTCTGCGTCCTGAGTGCTGAGGATTACATTGTGTTATGTGGTACTGATTGTGGGTGTGAGTCACCATGCCTGATATTATTGTATGTGGTCCCCGGGGATCAAACTCAGGACCTTGAGTGTGCCAGGCAGATGCCGGAACCACTGAGCTAACTCCCCAGCCCAATGAGGCTATTTCTGGTGTCACACTTCACACAAAGCTGAAAGTTCCTTCTGCATTCCTGTCTTCTTTTTTACCTCAACTTATATTTGTCCTACGTTTTATGATGGTTTAAACTTTTGTTTCTTCAAATGTATGTGAGCAACTGCAAAGCTTGATAAACTCTGTCTCGAGGACTTTGCTAACAAAGAGAAGGAGGGAGAAGGAGAGGAGGGAAGGGTATGGAAAAGGAATCAGGATATGTCACGCACTTATACAAGTCCTCAAGATGAATGTAACTTTAAGTAACTTTAGTACAAACGCATTAACAAAAGCAAAAATTTAAGAAATGGAAAAGTGCTGAACTGCATTGGAAAAATGAAGTAGATATAAAATGTGAGAATCTGTCGGTGAGCAAAAGAAACAGTATTTTTTAGCATGATTTTAATTTTTTTTTTTTTTTTTTTTTTTTGCTTTTTGGAGACAGGGTCTTGCTTTTGTAATTCAGGCTGGCCCTGAGCTCACTATTGTGCCCAGGCAAGCTGCCGCGAACTCAGCAATCCTCCCGTCTCTGCCTCCCGAGTGCTGGGATGACAGGCGTGAGCCACCACGCCCGGCATTCTATGTGGTAACCGGGGATCGAACTCAGGTCCTTACGCTCGCGAGGCAGGCGCCGGAACCACTGAGCTAACCCTCCGGCCTTAGCATGATTTTGTAAGTGTGGGGATTTATCACTCTTAGAGTGGCTGCCACAGACCAATTCTCAGACCGCCTGCTCTGCAGAACACAGGGATGTGTTCTGTACCCTGCTGTGGGAGCAGCTCCTGTCCCCGCAGCAGGCCTGGACTAGGGCACCTGATGCTGCCTTTTCCTCCTCCCCACAGCTTCCTTACTCCTTCCTGAGTTACTTCTTCGTGAGTCCATCTCCCATGTGAAGTACTGTAACCTGAGTCCTTACCTCAGGCTCTGCTTTCGGAGCCCAAAGTAAGAGAGGTAGGTACCCGGTCTGTGAGTTAAAGGACGGCCTACAACTAAATTCTGGTAACAGACACTTAGTAAACTCAACAGGGTCTGCGGATCCGTCCTCAGATTCTTCTGGAGATACAGGAATGAAGAAAACAGGCAAAGCGTATCCCCTTATCAAGCTTGCATCGAATGCACGGTTGAGTCCTCGGGTTTTTCAGACTGTGGGTTCAGCTTTGGAGAGGCAGAGTGGGTAGGACCAGAGAGAAAATTGCGAACAAAAATCTAGAGCATGGATCATTCCTTAAGGAGGAGCAGTTGCTTCTTCATCTAGAGAGCAAGACAGAGCTAGAAAGTTACCACTTATTAAAAGCCGGAGATGGTAGTCCATATATAATTAGTGTATATTAATAATATGTTCGTGGTACTGGAGACTGAATCTGGGTGCTTCACACAGTGTTACATCTCACGCTCTTTTAATTTTCAGTGTTGAGACTGGGTCCCACTAAGTTTACCAGGCTGGGCTCGAACTTGTTATCTTTCTGACTGAGCCTCCAAGAGCCCTGGGTTTACAGGCACAGATCACCACGCCCGATCCTTGCCTCTCCAGTTGTTCTTAAATGTTGAAGGAGAAGGAAATGTTAACTGCCTCGATTTGATCACTTTACCTGGGACACAGGCATCAAATTAGGATGCTGCGTAAATTTGCACAATTAAAATGAAAAGTGAAAATGAAATGGAAGTTGAAGGTGGTAGAGGATCAAGTGCAAGCTTGATCTCTACTGTCATTATTCTTCATAAAGATCAAGATTAGTTAATCAATACTTCATGAATAATTATTGATCTGCACAGGTTGGAGTTTAAGTGCTGGTTTCACTGCTCACTTTAAGGAAGTGATTTAGTTTTTTGTATTCTTTTCTATATTTCTAAATAAGGAATAACATTTTCAGTCCCATAGGGTGTCTGTGCAGTGTAAGGAGCCATCCGATTTGAAGGACACCATTTAACTTTTTTTTTTTTTTTTTTTTTTTGAGACAGGGTCTCGCTTTGTAGTTCAGGCTGGCCCTGAGCTCACTATGGAGCCCAGGCAAACCTCGAACTCAGCAGTCCTCCTGTCTCTGCCTCCCGAGTGCTGGGATGACAGGCGTGAGCCACCACGTCCAGCTACCATTTAACTTTTAAAGCCAACACGAGTGTCAGTGGCGAGTCCGAGGTGCAAGAGCGTGTGTGTCCATTAAGGTCCCGACTGGCAAATGCACTTCAGCTCCGCAAGGCTCACAAGGAAGCTCTCTAGGTCAAGTCAATTATTTTTGCTCCTCCTCCCAGCCTCAACTCTCATATAATTAAGTTCTAAACATCTGAACGGTCCAGGGATCTGTTGATGTTAACATCCTCTCTGGGTCTTACCAATGTCGTAAATGATGCGGAAGCTTTTGTTAACAGTGACATTGTCATTGGACACAAGTGAAACAAGAAAACGGGTCTTCGAAGAGCCAGCGTGTAACTGAAGCCTTTGAATTCATAGACAGTGATGGGCAAGTCCAGGCTCACTGATGTTAGGCAGTGCGGGTCTGTCACCGCGCACATTTTCTTTCTCTTTTCCCCTGTGTGCTGGAGAATACCAAATTAAAAAGATGACAGCATCCATGAGACCCATTGTCCTCCGAACTATTAAGCAAACAAATGAGTGTTTCATAGACTTAACATGGCAATGAATTGCACGTCCAAAACAGGTTGTGTATGCGGTTCAGCAAAACAAAATTAAGAGTCATTCTAGGGAAGGACATTGCCACAGCTTTGGCGTAATTAGGAATCATCATAATCAAACACAGGAAATTGGCACATCTGCTTTTCAGGCTGTTGATCCAACTGTGCGGCTGCCTGTGCGCACACTGGCGGAGCAGTGCGGATGCAGCTCGACGTGTTCTGCAAAGCTGTCTTTGCATAAATATTTACATAATTTTTTCCCAACACCACTATCAGCAGTTGTTTTTTCATCAGTTTTTCTCCCCTGGGTTACATTTGTTCCCATCCCTACTGCTGGTGAGGGAGTGATCATTTGTTATTCTAAGGATTTCTCATTCTTCAAGAGAAGTTTAGAGGAAAATTATGAAACCTGAGTTTTGTACAATGCAACGAGACGGCAGTGGTGTTTTTCTATTATGCCATTTAGAGCTATGTTTCTAGAAAAATATGTATATACATGTGCCCAACCCAGCTGTGGTAAGGGGGGAAACAGAAGGGCAGAGAGAGAAGTTGGAGAAAATCCACTGAGAGTTTCAGGTTGGTGAAAACAGAAAGTCAGGTTAGGAAAGGTAGAAAAGTAGAGTTGTAATGAAGTAGGTCTCACCAGTTGTTCCAGTGACTAAAGGTGAAATGTCTTCTATGGAATGTGAAGTCTTCTACTTAATAATCCTGCCTGTCCTCTCCTTATTAACACGCTGGACAGGGTCTCTGCAGCTTTGAGGCTCTATTTCATAGCATTGAAACCACAACATCTTTTTAAATGATACATATTTTATACTTTTAAAAATCCAGTGTGGCCAGGTGTGGTGGCTCACGCCTGTAACCCCAGTACTCAGGAGGCAGAGACAGGAGGATTGCAAGTTCAAGGCTTGCCTGGGTTACATAGTGAGCTCGGGGCCAGCCTGAACTACAAAGCGAGACCCTGTCTCAAAAAAAAAAAAAAAAAAAAAAAAAAGCCAATGTGGACAAACTTCTGTCTTTATTTGCCACACATTGTTTTGCTTAGTCTTATGCTCAGGTGTTTGTATTTCAGTGCAGTGTTTGATTAATACAATCTAACTCACAATAAATTCAATATTTAATAATATTTGAAGACTTTGGGAACTTCCAATGTGGAAGGTGAGTTTTTTTTTGTATTTTAACATCAAGTCCTTGTTTGTTTGTTTGTTTGTTTGCTTGCTTTTTTGTAGTTCAGGCTGGCCCCGAGCTCACTATGTAACCCAGGCAAGCCTCGAACTCGCAATCCTCGAACTCACAATCCTGCTGTCTCTGCCTCCTGAGTACTGGGATTACAGGCGTGAGCCACCACGCCTGGTGCTGTGGTATGTGGTATTGATTGCTGGTGGGTGTGAGTCACCATGCCCAGCATTGTATGTGGTTACCGGGATCAAACTCAGGACCTTGCACTTGTGAGGCAGATGCCAGAACCACTGAGCTAAATCTCTGGCCCATCAAGTCCTTCACTTTTGATGTTGACTTCTGGTGACATATCTTTGGTATTGGGCATTCAAAGGCAGTGTGGAATATATTAGAGTGACCAAATAATTTGATGGTTTACATAAGGGAAGGTTTGTTCATTTTCCCTTTCTAAAGCATTAAGAAGAGACAGCTTTCCAATGATTTGCAGATAAGAAAAGTGAAAGGAATCTAAAAAGGAATAGAGACATATCTTTTCATCAGTTCCTCTACTCTGACTTCCATTAATGAACAAATTACAAAGCATTGGTATTTACCAATTGTATGTTTTTTGGCTATTCTTATATAGAAATACTAGATTTATCAGTGAGCAGTCTGTGCAACATGTTTCCAAAAAATTTTTAAATTAATTTTATAAAGTTGTCTTCAAACATCCTTCTTTGAAATGAATTCTGCTGTTGCAAACAATAATAAATCATAAAGTCTTTTTTTTTTTTTGAGACAGGGTCTCACTTTGTAGTTCAGGCTGGCTCTAAGCTCACTACGTAGCCCAGGCAAGCCTCGAACTCAGCAATTCTCCTGCCTCTGCCTCCCAAATTCTGGGATTACAGGCGTGAGCCACCACGCCCGCACTGTGGTATGTGGTATTGATTGCTGGTAGGCGTGAGTCTCCATGCCCAGCATTGTATGTGGTTACCTGGATGGAACTCAGGACCTTGCGCTTGCGAGGCAGGTGCCGGAACCACTGATCTAACCCTCCGGCCCAATCATTAAGTTTTTAAATAATATTTCAAAGGCTCCCTTTCCTGACTTTATTCTGCCATCTTTAGAGCACTGACCTTCCATCTTGAGGCATTTCTTCCTGGGCTCAAGATGGCGGCTATAGCTCAAACAGTGGGTCATGCTAGAGAGACGGGATAATTGGTCTGGGGAATGGCCCCTCTTTTGAGGAACCACTGCTGCACTGTTGAATTCTCTTCTCCTGGGGGTCTGTCTCTCTCCTTGCCCCCATCCAGGACTTTTCTTCCTTCAGTTTTCAGAGTGAGCTTATCATGGCTCCATGTCAATCAAGGAGGGCATTGGATTTTTCAATTTAATTTAATTTAATTTAATTTAATTTTTATTTTTAGAGACAGGGTCTTGCTCTGTAGTTCAGGCTGGCTCTGGGTTCACTTATGTAACCCAGGCAAACTCGAACTCAGCAAGCCTCCTGCCTCTGCCTCCTGAGTGCTGGGATGGCAGGCATGAGCCACCACGCCTGGCACTGTGGTATGTGGTGCTGATTGCTGGTGGTGTGAGTCACCACGCCCGGTGTTGTTGTATGTGGTTACTGGGGATCAAACCAGGGATTTTGTGCTTGCTAGGCAGGCACCAGAACCACTCAGCTAAATCTCCAGGCCTGGATTGTTTTATTTTTCCTGTGAAGAAATGTGGGAAGCTGAGGGTGAAAATGGTCCCAGCCGTTATAACTTGAGACTTTATTGTGACAATATTTTTGTATGTACATGGGTACATATGTAGATATTTTTAAATCCTCCCTAGGTGTCTTGTGCTACAGGGTATATGTAAGGCATACATGGCCTTACGCATCATTCCTGCCATCTGTTAAGCACATGGTCTGTTAGCTCTGAGTTTTCCCTTTCTCTGTCTGTTTCTCTTTGTCTCTCTGTCTCTGTCTGTCTCTCTTCCTCCCTCTCTCCTTGATCGCCATTTTCTCTGAGTAAACACCAGTATTACATCCATACTTGCTCATGGCTGTGGTCTGATCTAAAAGCTTAAATGCCAGAACTTCCTTGATCAGTCTTCCTTACAATCAATTACAATTCAAAAACTTCTCTATTCAGTTAACTAGGGTGAGAGTTTTTAAAATTCCACACGCCTTAGTATATTTGCATCTTGAAATCACTCTCCTCCCTAGCTCGACTGGAAATTGCTGTGAAAATCTTCAGTACACACTTTAGTGTTTGAGAGGCAGCGTGGAGTGGCGGAAAGAGCTCTTACCGGGACAGGAGGACTGTGTCCAGCAGTTCAAATTCTCCTCCGTAAAAAGAGGGATTTGGGTAAGTAAAAGTTTCAGCCAATGTTCACTGAAAAATTCCCAAGTTCCAAAAGCTGTGGAAGGTACTGGTGAATGACAGAAACGCATTCTCATTTGAAGCTTATCATATTATTGGACGAAGACTCAATCCATAAGCACTTAGGATAAATTACAGAAAGTCTCTATGAGGGAATGCCTGGAGTACTATACTGGGGTGCAGAGGGGGTACATTTACCACCCTACAGAGGAAGTCGCAGAAAACTTCTAGGCATAAATTATATTTAAGAAGAGAACAGAGAATATTAAGTTACAGTAAAGAGGGGCAGAGAGGATACTTAAAAGTATGTTATGTATACAAGGTCTACTATTAGATCACTTGAGCTGCATTTACATGATACAAGCAGTTGAAAGAAAAAGGTTACTTGTCTTTTAGAAATGTGGAACTTTGAGTTTGATCTGTAATGATGGATCCTTAATTTGTAAAGATTCTCTGGTATGTTTTTCTTTTTCCCTTGGGGCCTATTAGCTCAGAAAAGGAATATTAGATATTTACACCACATAATTAAAATAATGTAATTTTCAATCTGGAAAGAACCAGCAATTTTTTTTTCAGTTTGGCCCTGTTATTTTGCTGAATGTTTCTTTAATTATGCAAGATTAAACTTCATGAGAATAAATGCACATTTTATAGACTTTTCCATCCAAGAATCAAGAGGAAAGTTATTTTTTTAAAAATGTGAAAATGAATGGGATAGGCCTTATATTTATTTTGTTTTATTTTGCTTTGGATGCTTTGTTTAGTGATTTCATTATTGTGATAGTTGTAAATGTGTTTCTAATATTTAAAAAATAGGTCAGTTTGATTTTTCTTACTTTGGGATACTATATTCTGGAATACTATATTCAGTATGTACTTGTGCTGATAATTTAATTAAGAAATAAATACTGCTGTAACTCAGAGCCGTGAATGGGAATCTAAATTGTTCTTTTCCTTGGCAATATTGATTTTTGTTACTGTCTTCTAAATTACAGACTACTGCAAAAATTTTAGGGTTGGTTTGGTTGGCTGAACAGGATAGTGTCTGAGATCAGAATCTACTATAGTTCTTGGTTCATCTTGGACTTAGCATTTGCCTTATGTGACCTTGGGTAAGTAATACTACTACTTTGCATAATGTTATTTTTATCTGTAAACCAGAAATGAGATTATAAGGAGAATTTAGAGAGGCAGGGTATGTAGAGCATTTAACCTACATCTACAAAATAGTCTTACTGCATATCAGCTGTTATTAATGTTATGGTTAAAAAAAAAAGTTAAATTATCAGTAAAAATAATGGTTGAAGTAGTCTGCAGACCGTTCGTTCTTCATAGGAGAATCTGTCGAAGCAAATAAAAACGACACGTCTACTTTTTAGGTGGAACGAACCAGCTTTGATATCGATGTTATCACCGCTATTGCTGGAAACCAGATTTCGTTTACAGGTCTTGGCTGCCAGCTGAGCGAATGGGGCCGGTTTGGGGGAACGAGGCCTCACACGATCGATCCTGGGCGTGTGTGGCTCGCGGGGCAGGGGACGTGCACTGCTGCCTGGAACCCCTCCTCCCGCCAGGAGTGACGTGGGCGGGAGAACTTCGCTCAGCCTGGCCATCCCGACTTCTCGGCAGTGGGACAACCGCGAGCAGAAACGAGCAGCCGCGGCCAGAAGACAGCAGCCCCTGCGGGAGGTGGGGAGGGCTGGGGGAGCTTACGGAGAGGCAAACAAGAAAATGAAGCTGGGTGTGACAAAATGTAAACTCACGTGCGAGGTTCCAACTAGAAAAGGTAGGATAATATTTTGAGATGTTAATCAAGTGTCTTGGTTTGTTGCTTTGCCCACCTTTTTTTTTTTTTTTGGACAGGGTCTTGCTCTGGAGTTCAGGCTGGCCCTGAGCTATAGCCCAGGCAAGCCTCAAACTCAGCAATCCTCCTGCCTCTGCCTCCCGAGTGCTGGGATGACAGGCGTGAGCCACCACGCCCGGCACTGCGGTATGCGATACTGATTGGTGGCGGGCGTGAGTCACCGCCCAGCATTGTATGCGGTTACAGGGGCTCGAACTCAGGACCTCGCACTGGCGAGGCAGGTGCCGGAACCACTGAGCTAAATCTCTGGCCCTTCCCACCGTTTTTTCTCCTAAATTCACACTAACTCCTCCCCTCTGGCAGACTGAAGCTGGCTGGGAATACATAGAAAGATGCTGAGGAAGACCAGATTCTAGCATCTGTCCTCCACGCCTTCTCCGTGTTCGCACCTTGCCACCGAAGACCTCTGAACTGAGGTGCGTCCTGAGGGAGAAAATGGGGAGTCGCAGCCTTAACTAGAGCTATTTGAATACTCCAAGAATTTTCTACTCTACTAAACATTTAGTAGCATTAGGGAAAACTGCATAATATTAAGTTTTTGAACTTTTGAGATTGAGCGTGAGAGTCACATGTGA
The DNA here is from genome assembly GCA_004025085.1 of Thryonomys swinderianus. Taxonomy (NCBI): domain Eukaryota; kingdom Metazoa; phylum Chordata; class Mammalia; order Rodentia; family Thryonomyidae; genus Thryonomys; species Thryonomys swinderianus. Next base: position 45,641 of record PVIC010008438.1, read on the forward strand.
AACATACACACATTGTGCATTTTCCTCTTGAATTTCTAGGCTCCGTCTGCTGTAGACTAAATGATATGTCACCTGAAATATATATATTAAAACGTCAATGCCAAGGTGATGATATTAGGAGGTGGCACCTTTGGGGTGGTCAGGTTGCCCGGGTAGAGCCATCATGAACAGGATTAGAGCAGAAGACCCAAGGTGCCCTCCCTTCTCTCATGGGAACAGGCAGAGCCAAGAGGTCAGACCTGACCAGCTGTCCATCTGCTCGTGCTTTAATTTTGAAGTCTCCAGCCTCCTAAACAGTAAGAAATAACTTTATATTGTCTCGAAGCTACTCAGCCTGTAATATTTTGTTATAGTAAGCAAAACGGAGTAAGCCAATAGCTTTCTACTCGAAGTAGAAATTAAATAGACTATACCAAGAAAAGTTTGTATTTAAAAACAAGAAACGAGCAGGAAATTTCCACTGCTGTTCTCTACAATGGCTCTGCCAATATTGACTCAACACAGCTGATTTAAAACAATGACAGTAATTCCTAAATCTTTCTTGCTGAACTGAGCTAACCCTCTCCCTGAGGAATGGACTTTGTGTTCATTTATTCAACATTTTTTAAAGCACCAATTATAGCTGAGGCAGAAAAACATAGATGGTCTAGAGAGGGGGCTGTTTGTCATAAACAAGCTAAGAGTTGCCCTCACAAGTGATTTTTTTTTCTTTTTGAGACAGGGTCTCGCTTTGTAGTTCAGGCTGGCCCTGAGCTCACTGTGTAGCCCAGGGCAAGCCTCAAACTCAACCACCCTCCTGCCTCTGCCTCCCGAGTGCTGGGATTATAGGTGTGAGCCACCACGCCCGGCACTGTTGTATGTGATACTGATTGCTGGTGGGCGCGAGTCACCGTGCCTGGTATTGTTGTATGTGGTTACCAGGGAACAAACCAGGGATCTTACTGAACTAAGTCTCTGCCTTCACGAGTGATTTTTTGATAAGGTTATTTACTTATGGATTCCTGTGGAGATTGGATTCATGTAGAATTTCTTCTCTCAACCTACAGTCTTCTTTCCTAAGGAGCTTTGGAGAAGCCCAGTCTCTTTTTACCACTGGCTTGGTTTGCTAATTCAAAATAGAAGATCTCTCCTGCCCATTACTCACACCACATTCCAGTCCATGTTAGGAACAGCTGATGATTGTGGAAGTCGGCGTGCGGAGGATGAATGGAAACGGATTCGGGGAATCTTGGAAAGTGGAAATCTAAACTACGAATGAGCTAAGTAAAAGTGTGGATGTTTGAAAATGCACCTAAAAGAAAAGAACCAAGTCCTTCCGGAGAAGGTGTGAATGAAGGCCGACAGCGGAGGACAGGTTGACAGCCCGACAAGGAAGGGCTCTAACTCTTCCTGAACCCCTCCTGCTCAAGAAGATGATCCGAGTTTAAATACTTGAACCAACAAGGCTTGTTCTTGTAGAGACCGGCCATCTACATTTTAAGGTTCTTTTGATTATTAAATGAGTTCCTGTGTTTAAGTAGGTAATATATGTGATAGTTTGATCTCAGGGGATCACCAAAGGCCCCCGTGGTAAAGCTTTGGTCCCTGTGTAGCATAACGAGGAGGTGATGGACCCCAAAAGAAGCGGGGTGTGCCGGAGATCTAAGCCTTAAAGGAGCCTGTGGCTGTCAGCCTCTTTCTCTTCCTCCCTTCCGGCCGCGAGGGTTCTGCGGGCCACATGCTCCCCCCGCAAAATGCTGCGCCCCAGCAGAGCTCCAAGTCTAACAGTCCTCTCTTTTTGCCACGGAGGCTGTACTTAGAGTAAGAAGGGGAATGAACGCTAGCTGGAAGGTAAACACAGACACCCAGAGTCAACCAAGAGAAGGGGGGTAAGCGACGGTTGTCTTGCGTTGTAGAAGGAACAAATTGAAAGAAATAAATTGAAGAGATAAATGTGCTAAATAACCTTTTGTTAACTTGGTTTAACTGTCCTGTGGGACGAAGTATCCTCCAAATAAACCCAAAGGATTTACAGTCTGTAATGTACAGAACATTAACCAGGTGTTAGGTTTGATTTTTAAAATTTCATGATTGTCATGTTCAGTAAAAGCACATTCATGTACATTCTTTCAAGGTGATTTTCACAATTGCTCTGTGAAATAGATAGGCTACTATTTTATAGTTAATTCCATTAGGAGGTAAAAACTGAGGAAGAATAGTAAAAAGAAAACGCTAGACGTTGCCTGAGCGTTGGAATAGCTGTGGGACCAAGAGTTAGATGATAACTTGGTTGCAGGCAACAATTTATATAACCCAGTGTGATAGGTTTTTATTAATTTTCTGTGACAAAGATATATACCAAATTAACTGACATTCCGGTGTCATGAGCCTGCATCTTCTCTTCCCTACATAACACATTTAAAAAGTTTCTAGGGCAATTAAAAGTGGTTGATAGAAAGGCAATCAGAACAGTGATGGAGTAATCTTAGTGGTGGGTATCAAACTGTGGCATGTGATATCCCTCAACACACTCTAAGGCTGCCCTTGCCAACCA
>PVIC010008439.1:0-48188 GCA_004025085.1 Thryonomys swinderianus
TAATTTGTTGTGTTTATCCTAAGAGTGCCAATGTTTCTCTTTTATTTCCATAGGAAATTGTCCTGTCAGTTAATTCAAAGAGAAAAGCTCCTTTTTCTGTTACATCACAACTCATATTTTTAGTATATCCTTTAAGCCTTAGCTGACTGTTATGAATTAGGCAACACGCTCATCTGGTTCAATAATGAAGACTATATTTGGGCAGAATGTCTACAAAAAATAAAAGTTCCCACTTCCTGGCACCATCTGCTTGGATATCTGCTGTAGGGACCAGTGCCCGAGAGTCACCTGAGTTCTAGATTCTGGTTTTTCAAAACACAGAGGTTCTAGACTTTTGTTTAGAGATTTACCTTCTTATTAGATGTGATTGAGCTAATCTCAGGCAAAACACAACAGAAATGAGATCAGTGTCACTGATACTCTAACTGTACTAAAATTCACCTGAAGATATAATGAAAAGAGCTAATTGCACAAAAGACCAACACTTGCAACAGTGGTCTTTTGGGCAATTAGCTCTCTTCATTATATCTTCAGGTGAATTTTAGTACAGTTAGAGTATCATTTTATATGTTGATTTTTCCAGAAAAATATATTCAACATAATTAGTTTTCAAAGTCTCAAGGCACTGAAGCACAATCAATGTTAAATGGTGGGGCATGAATTGCAATCCTCACAAGCTGTCAACTTCCGCACATGCTGAGACTTCAGACAGGCCCCACTATGTCACTTATCCATCTGTGCTTGCTGGAATGCTTAGATATAAAAGGCAAAGAAATCTTTTATTTTGTTTTTTGTTTTGTTTTCTATAGAAAGTCTGTGAGGCATGTCCAGATTTTTTAGGACTCTCCCCAAAATAAAATTTATTTACTGACATTTATTTACTTACATATTGAGGATTGGATGAAAAGGTTTTCCTTTGTTTTTGTGTAATGAATGAATCATTTATTAAACAGGTTGAACTTTGGGCACGTAAGAAACAGTTACCAAACTTTCTTCACTTTCTAATTATGAGAACAATATTTTTTAAGCAAGTTCACAGAGGGAGAGAGAAACATGAAGTGCTTCAGCGGGCAGTGGGTCAGGGCTCCATCCCCACCTGCCAGTGTCCAGAGTGGTCTTGAGCTTTCTGCTGTATCCGCTTCCAAAACCCAGCCAGCTTCACCCCACACAGAGACGGTCTCATCACCACTGTCGTATTTATTCCTCTCCCTCTTCCTGCCCACCAAGACCCAGCTTCCCTCCAGCCAGCAAACAGAAGGAAGGACCCACTTTTCTGTCTTCCTTCCTCATTTGTGGAATCAACATTTTAAGGACGAGGAATTGGAAGAAGACCCAAGAAAACAACCAGCACTTCAGAGTGAGGCTAGTTTTCATACTGAGCTACATCCCTCCTTTTTTTTTTTTTTTTTTTTTTTTGAGACAGGGTCTCGCTTTGTAGTTCAGGCTAGCTCTGAGCTCACTATGTAGCCCAGGCAAGCCTCAAATTCAGCAATCCTCCTGCCTCTGCCTCCCGAGTGCTGGGATTACAGGTGTGAGCCACCATGCCCGGCACTACATCCCTCCCTTTCATTCCATAGTTTGAGATGGGCTCTTGGTGAGTTGCCTGGGAGATCTTTCCGCATTAACCTGGATAGCAGGCATATGCTGCCACACTTGGGTAACTGGTTAATTTTTAACAGTTTTAAGATCAAATATAAATAAAGACTTACAGAGCATAATTAGGTTAGGCTGTGACACGGGAGTATTTTAGTTGTTTGTTATATATAACAGTTATTTGAGAAAACACAACAATTTTGTGTAAAAGCAACATCATGTTACCACTGCAGATACTATATTGAGAATGAAGAGTGATAAGGGACAAATAATAGGAAATCTGTTTTGAAGTGACTATTGGATTTAATACTTTATATTTCCTATAGATTCATTACATTTCTTATTAATGTATTTTGAAGACAAACCTGGATTGCTAATCTTCCAAGCCATTAAATTAAACAGAATTTTCCAAATATACAAAGAGTATTACCATTCCACCATTATATGAAACACACTAGAAGAGGGTGTCATTGACCAGTTTGTGGAAAATATAATTTTAAGAAAATGGGGGCAGCTAACTGCAATTCTAATAATTATTGGATTGAATAAAATGGAATAGTGTTTTTTTTCCAAATCAAATGAATTTCTTAAAGGATAAAACATGACAGCAATATCCTAGCACTATTTCTTAGATTTCCCTTTGAATATTTACAGAAAATGTTATGAAATATCACCATGACATTATCAAAGTGATTTCCTTTTTTCTACACTTGCACATTGATAGTTCAGACAGAGTGCTGCAGTGGCATTCTGAGTGGCTGCAAGTGATTTTCAAACTCTTTACTTCCAGATTACAATATTTGCACAGCCATGAGAGAGATTTCAAGCAATATGAGAGACTGCTTCTTGAAAACAAGACAGTTGGCATAAGCAATGATTGCAATTAATTGTTTGCATAAGCAAAAGTTTACATAAGCAAATACTGCACAAGCAATACTTTAAATGGTACGTTAACATTAAAAGACATAAATAATCAAGTATGTGATAAATTTGGAAGTCAGAAATTTTAAACATGTACAATAAAATATTGTATTTCAGTGTTAAACAAATATTGTATCTTATTTTTCTTATACTACTGTGGCTCACATAAAAATCATTGAAATTGTGGCTTTAACTGAGACCAAAATAATTAAGCGCTGGCTAAAAATATGCCAATGTGCCAATTATGAATTAAAGCCTGTTTTAACCTTTCCATCATTTCACTTTTTCACTACCTGAAGAACATTATTCAAAATAAGAAATAATTGCCAGCCATGGTGGCTCACGCCTGTCATCCCAGCACTCGGGAGGCAGAGACAGGAGGATTGCTGAGTTCGAGGCTTGCCTGGGCTACTTAGTGAGCTCAGGGCCAGCCTGAACTACAAAGCGAGACCCTGTCTCAAAAAAAAAAAAAAAAAGTAGAAAATAATGATTTTCCTTTGGGGTTTCCCTCAGAGTTGTATTTCAATGTTTCATTACAATGAAATTATAAAATACAAGAAAAAGAGGATGGGGAGACACTACCCAATTCCTATTTGCAGTTTCTCATATGAAACATTCATTATGGGTTAAGAAAGCAAGGTTAAAAACCTGTTTTGTTTCAGTAAAATATGCCAATCTGTTAATGAGACAGATGTACCTACGCTGAATTGAAATAGTGTAACATGTGAATTTTATTTGGAAAATGCAATGGAAATTTTCTTTTAAAAGAAAGATTTCACAGCCTGAAGATTTAATTAAAAAATACCAAGTGAACAAAAATTATGAGAGTCTGTTAACATAAAACTAAATGAAAAGTGAAAACTTTTAATGTGAAAAAATGAATTATATCACACCTGATTTGTTGAATATCAAATGCTTATAGATTTGAACCAATTGCAGTTGTTTCTCCCAAAGGCCTTCATGTATGACTCTTGAATTTCATTCCTTTGTTCGTGATCAGTAATACTTAACTTCAAAGATTTAATTTAATATATACTTTATAGAATGTGTGGATTTAGATTCTAGCTTACTTTCTTGAATTTAAAGACACACACAGGCTTCACCAAAATTCATACAACGGATAAAATATAAATAGTCCCTAAACTCTGTATGATTTACTATTGTTTTGAGAAAACAAATCTCTAACTTTTGTCCTTTACTTTGAAAAGTAATTGATAGTTTATTGTCAAGATTTAGATTTAGGCCACATGCTATGTTTTCCCCCTTTTTCCTCATGTAAATCAACTTAAAAATGTCTGTGCTAGAACGAGCGAGGCCAGTGAGATATCTCAGTTTCCTAGGTCACATCCTGCTGTAATAGCCCGGAGGTGATGAAGAGACACAGGAAGATACACACATACAATATGCTGCCTTAAAAGCCCACCAGCTCTGTGGCAGGAAAGAGAGAGCAGTGATGGTGGATTCTGCAATTGTGGGTCATCTTGGGGGTGGGTTTCAACTTTATTCAGGTTGAAAAGAGAAACTATTTTGACAAGAAAGACGAAAAGATGGTCAACTGAACCATGAAGCCAGCTGGGAAAAACTGATCTAGGAAAGGCTGCATAAAACACAAACTGTTAGATTCGCATGGCGTGTCTGATGAGAACATGGATGCTAATCTGCTTGGCTATGGCGAAAGATGAACAGGAAGAATTTCTGTAAGAAATTCAACTTCCATAAGAACTAAGGGAGTAGTAATCTATTATAATGTGATTATTATAAAGAATTTAAATTATACTCAAAGTGCAATGGAAAGTTAATTTAAATATTTTGAGAGAGGATTTAAAAAAAAAGCTTACAACTCCAGTTGTTTACACATATACTCAGTCTGGGTCAGTTACCAGAGGTATCTTCTATAACAATAATTTAATTTCTTCAAAGAATAAGGTGGTTTGTTTTTGAAGAGTCATGACACTTGTTTCTCAGATGAAGTGACTTTGTTTCTAGGGCAACCAGTGTTTCTAGGCCCTGTTGTCATAGACACTAAATAATTCTCAGGCCAGGACAGGAAATCTCCAAAGTGGTGTGTATAAAACTGTGAAGTGGCCCACAGCATCGTGCCTGCCAGGTGTTTGTGTTGGCCTTATGATCCTCATTAAAACTGTAGCCAAGACATGTATCGCAATACATGTCCAACATCTGCAGCAGTCTGTCCAAGGGTCTGCCACGTGAGAACATTCAGTCATCAAACCAACCTCATCTTTGCCTGGATCTAGGCCCCTAACGAAGCTCCCTTTGCTTCAGGTCTTAGAATCTCACTCCCCATACAGCAACTCTTCTTTATTCACAGTTCCGCTTTCCTTGGTTTCAGTTACTTGCAGTTAACCCAAGTCTCCCTCGCACAGGTCCGGATTTCACAGTAGGCATGCGCTTCGGCACAGTGCACCTCACGTGATCACGTGATCACCGCACTCGGTCTCCTCGCGCGGGTATTGCATTGCATCACAGTCATAGAAGAAGGACTAGAGCAGTGCGAGAAGATATTTTAAGAGAGGAAGAGAAAGGCCGCATTCTTATACTTTTTATTATACTCTAACAATGTAATTGTTCTATTTTATTATTAAATGTTAACCTCTTAAATTTATGGTAAGTTAAAACTTATTATACAAACCAAAAGGAGTGATATATGTATAGAAAAATGTATATGTGTTATGTGTAGGAAAAACCTCACCATCGTACAAAGCTGAAGGGTACTGATCTTGGAATACATCACTGCATGCAGTAAGAGATATCTGCTATATACACATGAATCATATTTTAGATGGGCTCCATTACTCTTCCATTTCTGTCAGAGTAAGATGGGAAGCCCTAATCTAATATTTCATCAAATATATTCCTCGCCTGGCAATATTCTTTAATCAGACATCAGCATGACTTTTGTAGATTCTTTGCATAAATGTGTCTGGTCAGGAAGACTTCGATTTATCATCATTTTCAAAACAAAGACAAAGACAATCAGCTCTTCTTGCTTATAACATGAGCTAATATTTCAAAAATTAGACAATTTTGTGGGCTTACTAAAATTAAGTTGAAGTTTGTGCAGTAGGGACCTGTGCCTCTTTGAGGTACCTGACCTTAAGACCTTGGCTGTCTTAATATAGCGAATGTGATACTGGAGGAGCCTAAACACTGGGAACTACAAGAAATCCGTGGAAACTCTGAACAGCCTGTAGCAACCCCCCGGTGAAATGCCAGGGGCCTCACTCACTGCAGCCTCTAGGAGACGATATGCCACTAGGGGCACAAAGTTCAGAAACCCAGTGCCACAAAGGCACCGCAAGAGCTGCCTCACAGCCTCCAGTGCAGGTTTAGGAGAGCTCCAAGAGAAAATAAAATAATGCTTGCACACACATCGATGTGGTGTGTGTAATACTGATACAAAATTCTTAAGTATTGTTCATACTCTCGTAATTTTTTTCTCAATATCTCAACTACAGTTATCCTTCATCATTTTCTTTCTTACCCTGTGCTCAACTTTAATGTTTATATCACAAGATATTTGATCGTTGAGTAAAAAGATGAATTGATTATTTGATGAGGAAGTCTTTATTCCAGTTGCGAAAATGGAAATATTGAGAGAAATAAAATACAAGAAGAAAAGACAAACATAGGAATCTGCCCACTTCATTAGAAGAATTAGAACAAGTAGGTAATATTGAGAAATATTTATCTATATGCAGGTCAAAAATATTTAAGATAATAACATCCCACTGGACCACTATAAGTATAATGAATTAAAGATGATTATATATATTCGATGATAAAACAGATATTCTGATATTCAAATTAGCAAGGTCAGTCACACAATTATAGAGTACTGTAGTTATTTTTTTGCCCTAGAGTAAAAATACTGTTTGATATATCACTTTATATAAAATCATAGGATTAATGACATTAGGTTACATAGAGAACATTAATGAAAAATCTGCTTGGCTGATATCAATATTCTTCTACCTGTAGAATTAATTCAACTTTGCAACGTCAAGGCAGGACACATTTTGTTCTCAGCAAAGACACTGATACAAAATTAAGAAGTTAAAGGGCACTTGCTACTCTGAACAAAACACTCTTTTCTAGCATAAATCTTCATGTTTTGTCAGTGCAAGTAATGAGTGAATCTGACTACATTTAATAATGTTCAATATTTTAGGAATACTAATGAACCTATACAACATTATCTCATCTACACTTTATAAGATGAAAAACCTACAGAAAAAAAGACTAGGAATCTAATCTTTCAGGCCCAATAAAATATTAGTAGCTTAGTAAAGGTGATTGTTTCAGACCTTTTAATTACTTTTTAAAAAGAAACCATACTGATGCTTTTATTGTGGAGACGTGCATAGAATGTTTGTTGATTCCACTGATAAGGCCAACATCCATGGTGTTTTTGTGTCTTATCTCACATCTGTCACCTGCTATGTGATTGTGAGACCCCCCAGAAAAAGTAATTCCCCAAGTAAATGCCTTGAAAAATCTACTGTCCAAAAACTCTCCTGCTCGAGAGCACTGGTCCTTGATAACATTTATAGGGACGGATTTTTCATTACACACACATAATTTATAACACCATATGAGATGTCCTTATTGGTCCCTCCTGTGGCTTCAAACAATTTCTTTACCTTACTTTCTATGTATCTCAGTGAAAATCTGTTACAAGTCAGATCTCTCCACCAAATTATCATCCTCATCTTCTCGTCATGCTTTTGGCTTTACATGGTAACCACCAAACCTCTGTGGAGATCTTATCAACTCTGTGACCACAGCGGTGATTTGATCAATATTTTCCTCCCACAGCTCAGCAATTACTCATCTCATACTCACACTTCCATGCAGGTGCCGTCGTGGGCGTTCACCTCCTTGATCTCCTTTTCTACCTGTAAATGGTTTTCTGTCTGGGGCTATCCAAGCATCATTTTTCACCTTGCCAGATGTTCCGGTTTGTGTCTAGATGCCCCACAAAGACTCACGCAGACGAGACGGGGCTTTCTTTTCCTGAAGTGGCTGAATCTCGAGTGTGTGGCTGACTCCAGGTAGGCCTCCATCTGAGAGCGGTCAAATTAAGGTGTGAGTCCTACCTGCCCTGAGTAGTCTGAATGAGGCGAAAGGACAAAACAAAGTTGTTAAGGTCCCTTGCTGCTTCCACCACCATGAACTAGTGACACATACCCCCGCCCTGTTACTTTTTCTGACATGTGGTGTCCGTGAACAGATTGGTCTCTTTAACGTCCCTCTTCCACATTCCACCCGGCCTTGAAGCCAGCCTGTTACAGAGTGAAACCTGTATAAGCTGGAAGCTTAATAAACCTCTTCCCTTTAACTTTGGGTGTCAGATCTTTTGTGTCATCAACAAGAGGAGAGTAACCAACACACCACATTATACAATGTATCCCAGTAACTTCTCCGTTCTCTCTGAGCGCTTCAGTTTGCATCAGAAATCTTCGGGCTGGTGTGCATTCAGCTAGAAGGGACTACTGCGGAAGTTCTTGAGTGCATACATGGAGACCTCTGGGGAAGTGGTTCTGGGAAGAAAGAGTAAAGATGTGAAAAGAGGCCATAAGGGTGGGGGGAAGGGCCAGGTGTGGTGGCTCACACCTGTCATCCCAGCACTTGGGAGGCAGAGGCAGGAGGATTGCTGAGTTCAAGGCGTGCCTGGGCTACATAGTGAGTTGAGGGCCAGCCTGAACTACAAAGTGAGACTGTCTCAAAAAAAAAAAAAAAGGGAGGGGATAAACTATGCAATTCTAATCTGCTTTTTACAGTGAACAAATGCAGCATAGCCTTCCAGGGGGAAGCTCTGGAGTAGGGTGAAGCCCCCTTAGACATTGACATAAAGAGATGTACAAGTGGTGCAGTAAATCTACTCAAGAACACCACACTCTTGGTTAGAATTTGCATCCAGGGACTTAATTCTGTCAGTGTGTCGTGAACTAGGACTATTTAGGAAGTATTCACTGAGGGCAGTGAGCTTTGAATCAGCTTCAGTGCTCATGAGCTATTGGTACGAACGCTGATGTTTCCTGGGTGGACAGGTATGTCTAAATGAGATGAAGCGTTGGAGGACAGAATTTCAGCCGCCCTTATGTTTTTATTATTTGTTGTATGTTGCATAAAGCTTTCTCTGTACTCTTTATTTTCTCTGTACTCATTTTTTTGTTCTCCTTTGGAATAAGGATTTTGTAGTATATATTTTCTTAGCATATAGAAGATAAGTGATATTGCCAAGGTAATTGATGAGTGGGTTCACTTTAAACTGATGGCCACATTCATTCATTTTAATTCCATAAACTTCAACAGATTCTCTGACAATTTCTTAGTCTCTTTCTCATCTCTATGACCCAATACTGGAAACTCAAATCTTAAAGGAGGAAAAGTTTATTTTGGCTTCAGTTTTCAGTCTGTAGTAGCTCTGACCTGTATATGGATCACACTTCTGAAGTGCTCTTTTTCATACCAAATATGATAAATTCTTATTTAGCCACTATTAAGTACAAGTATAGAAGTCACTACAATCTGCATGTATTTTGAATCAATATCTCATTTTACTGCTATTTTAATAACAAAAATTCTAAAGAAAAACACCCTGAAATTACAAAAAAAATTGTACATAAATATTGTTTCTGCTTCTCTTATCAATGGTTCCATTTCCACAACTCCAATGTTAGACCCACAAACAATGAAATAGCTTTCAACCAGCTCACACATAGTTAAAATTTGCCAAAATCGGGCCGGCGGGTTAGCTCAGTAGTTCCAGCGCCTGCCTTGCAAGCACAAGGTTCTGAGTTCAATCCCCGGTAACCACATACAATGCTGGGTGTGGAGACTCACGCCCACCAGCCATCAATACCACATACCACAGTGTCTGGCGTGGTGGCTCATGCCTGTAATCCCAGCACTCAGGAGGCAGAGACAGGAGGATTGCTGAGTTCGAGGCTTGCCTGGGCTACATAGTGAGCTCAGGGCCAGCCTGAGCTACAAAGCGAGACCCTGTCTCAAAAAAAAAAAAAAATTAAAAAATGCCAAATATATATATTCAAAACTCAGGTATTCTTTTTTTAATTGAATTCCTTATTGGTACATTTGATATACAGCTCACAATCACACTCAACATTGGGGGATTTGTACCAGTATTACTCAGGTATTCTTAACTTTACCTTCACAGTATCATCTAACATAATTGAAGAATTCATTTCTCTTGAGACATGTTTTTTCCAACTTTTTTGTTTGCTCTTATTTGTGGCTATCATTTTTGCAGTCATTTGGCTCTTTGTTTCTACCACTTGTCACACTGAATACATGTTTCACAGTCTGTCCTGGTAATACCTTTTCTTCTCTCATATCTCTAAGTATAAACATTGCTGAGCATTACTAAGCCTAAATTCTCATTTCTCCATATATAATGTTTCCCCAGAATAAAATATCTTACTCATTTTCGTCTTAAAACATGTTTTCTGACAAATCTCTTTTCTAGCTCCATCTTTTCTCCTACTTCTAGACTTCCATTTTTAATATAGGAAAACATGAAACTTACTACTCTTTTCCTATCAAGCCACTGAGATACAAAGTGTCAACCAAAGTCAGAGGTGAGGCTTTTGAAAGATGTTTAAATCATGTGGATGCTGTGATGATCAATGTATCAATACCCTGATGATATAAGAGCTGAATGAAATTGAGAAAGAGGTCAGGTTGGAGCAGGCATGACACCGGTAGTATGAGCTTGAGGGGAATTTTCTTACTTCAGCTCCTCCTTTCTTGCCTGTGGCTTTCTGACTTCCATGAGTTAAGCAGCTTCACTCCACCATGAACCTTTTCTCCCCTGTATCCAGCCTAGTATGGGTGGTCTGAATCCTCTGAAATACTGACCCAGAGGAAACCTCTTCTCCTCTAAATTGACTGTTTCATATATTTTTGCTGTCCCAGGGATAGAAGAAGCACTGATACACAAACTTTTCCTTTTCCAATTAAAGATTATGTGGATGTGTGTGTGTTTTGAATTTTAGCTTATTCAACTGTTACATTAACAAAGGAAAGAATAAAAAAAAAGATTGTTTTAGATGAGATGTTCACTTTATCAATTAAACCCACATGTATTTATTTCATAAAATATTGTTTTGAAAAATGTTCATGTTGTTATTTGACTAAAACTGAGTTAATTAATGTGGGATAACTTTGCTTACTTTCTTCTGGTGAGAACAATTAAAATCAACTCCCTTAGAGATTGTTTTAGTATAAAATACACTGTTATTAGCACAAATTGCCTTGTTATATAATACATCTCCTGAATTTTCATCTTGTGTATTGGAATTTTGTATTCTTTGACCACCATTTCTCTAGTACTAATGGGCACCCTGCCCCTGGGAATAATGAGTAAACTCTCAGTTCCTGAGATCATATTTTATTCTTCACATATAAGTGAGGGCCTGTAGTCCTCCCAGGGGTTTGGGAGTTCCTATGGCCGCTTACCTAAATCTTTTGAAGCTAGCATAGTTTAATTTCAAAATACATAACACTTGAACATAACAAGATGAAATCATAAGGTTTCAGCCACAGACAAGAGTAATCATGTAGGAAGATATAAATAATTTTAAAAATTTATCATCATTATTATTTCACTTTGAATTTATTTATTTCTCAATTTTAATTTTTAGGTATCACTGTGATAGATTTCCCTTTACCACATACTTTGTTTTTTTTTTTTTTTTTTTTGAGACAGGGTCTCACTCTGTAGCTCAGGCTGGCCCTGAGCTCACTATTAGCACAGGCAAGCCTGGAACTCAGCAATCCTCCTGTCTCTGCCTCCCGTGTGCTAGAATTACAGGCATGAGCCACCATGCCCAGCACTGTGGTATGTGGTATTGATGGCTGGTGGGCGTGAGTCACCACTCCCAGCATTGTATGTGGTTACCAAGATTGAACTCAGGGCCTTGTGCTTGCAAGGCAGGTGCTGCAACCACTGAGCTAAATCTCTGACCCATACCACATACTTTTATTTTTGATCTTAAATTGATTTATCAAAGATTAATGGTTAATAAATATGTTTATTTTAAATATTTTGGTATTTATACCCAAATTGTTTTCAGAATATACATTTTCTGTGTTATATCAAGTGGTTTGGTGTGGACCATTGTCCTTGACATTTTTTTTTTAAATATAGAGTCTATTTCTAGTCATCAGGCATAACGAGAGCTTAAAGATTTCCTGACAGCAAGTTCTACTGCCTACTGATCCAACACATAGGCACGATGACTTTATGATCACTTTCTGGAATTGCAAAATGTTCCATAAATACAGAATTTACGAGAAAATCATGTTTGATAATAGCATATGGCTCCTTTCAATGTCCTGAGAAATCTCTCAGTTGGGCATTTCTTCCACTTCTCTGTTTAATCCAAAGGCAAACTGGAAACAACAGAACTAACAGGAAATTTTGTTCCCCTAATGAGATGGGTCATAACTGTGGAATGATATAATCAAACTAGGGTATATGTCTCACTGGAAGAAAAATTAGTGTCAAATTAGAAGACCAATGGGTATTTTTTTCATTTTAGGCTTCAGTGAAATAATTTGAAGGAGAAAGGATAACTTTATATTAAGAATATAATTTTCTATTAAAATTTCCTTGAGTAATATTTATTTGTACCAATATTGTTTTTTGTTTTTTGTTTTGTTTTGTTTTGTTTTGTTTTTTTGTTTTTGCTTTTGAGACAGGGTCTCGCTTTGTAGTTCAGGCTGGCCCTGAGCTCACTATGGTGCCCAGGCAAGCCGCCACGAACTCAGCAATCCTCCTGTCTCTGCCTCCCAAGTGCTGGGATTACAGGCGTGAGCCACCATGTCTGGCATTGTGGGATGCGGTGTTGATTGTTGGTGGGCGTGTCTCCATGCCCAGCATTATATGTGGTTATCGGGGATCAAACTCAGGTCCTTGATCATGCGAGGCAGGCGCCGGAACCACTGAGCTAACCCTCCGGCCCCAATACTGTTTTTTTTTTTTTTAAATTTTGGGTTCAAGATAAATGCATGATTGCTTGCAAAGAGACGGCGCTAGGATTTTTCTCATTTACTTTTATTTATATTTCATCTGTCTGACAAACACGCAAGATTTATCAAGGGAGATAAATGATATGAGTGTCTGTTCATCATTAAAATATGATATTGCAGCATACAAGAGAGACATATGTAAAATGAATAATCTGATGAAAACCCAATACAGATGATGTACTTGTGTGTTTAGAGTAGATTTACATGTTTTGCTGTCATTCAATTTTCTCAAAAGAATGAAATAACGTCAAACAAAATATGCTGGCTACCACCTAACCTGAATAAAAGAGTGAAACAAAAGTTAACAATAAAAATGCCAGGAGAAAATGTAGATTCTTATTGAAAATATTACTCAATAAATTTCTTATTACAGCTATTTGTAGGAAATAATGATGTCATTTCAAATAATAGAATTCTTCTGTATGATACATAATTTTTCAATAATCAGTAAAGAGCCTGAGCACTAGTGACTATTTTATTGAGAATTACATTTTAACTATAAATGTAGCATTTAAAATTAAATACCATGGAAAATTTTAATAAATATTAATTTAAAAGGAATTAACATTCTGTGGTGTGTACTACATGGGGTTCTTGTGAAATATTTTCTGAAATACTGTAAAAAAAGCAATGTTTTTTTTCAACCTGAGCTCTTTGAGATATATAGAAGTTAGCTAATCTTACATGAAACGTTCTTTTTGTCTTTGAAATGATTTTCCTCTTTTGATCAGCACTTTTTTCTAAATTTCATTACTGCCTGTTTCTTTAAAATAACACCTAATATAATTGTTGTACAATGTAATTTCTTTCTTCTTTACATTTTCATATATGTCTTGTAGTTTCAAATATTATATCTTAAATGTTAAAATTTTAGCCTGTTGTTTTTTAAAATTTTCACAAGATTGCCACATCAATTTATCTAAAAATTAATAAATAAATAAAATTATTCTGATACACTTCCTAAATTATTATCTGCAACTATATCAATGAAGTTTACAAGAATAAGCATTCGCTAGAAGTATACTTTTTGTGTTGCAAGTTTTGTAACAAGATGCTTCTTTTTTGTAAAGAGAAAATTTCATAGTGCAATGTCTTTTCTATTTATTTCTTTGATTCCTAAAATCATTACTTTTTCCTCGTTTCTAACTCATATCGAACTATCTTGATTTGTCTCTACCAGTTATCTAAAATCATTTGCAACTTTTTTATAATAACCTAATGGAACACTTGTCAACATTGTATTTAATTGTGGTAAAAATTAACTGTGAGGGTCCTAGTTTGAAAGATTTAACCAAGCAAAATGTAAACTAAATAACTCATAGTATAAAGTAATGTTTATAAATTAAATATCTTGATTACTGAATAGTTACACAATCCAGACAATTTCTGATTAAATGCTGTACTACTCAGGCTTCCAGATAGATGATAGATGATAGACAGACAGACAGACAGACAGACAGACAGACAGGCAGGCAGGCAGGCAGGCAGGCAGACAGACAGACAGACAGACAGACAGACAGACAGACAGACAGACAGACAGACAGACAGATAGATAGATAGATAGATAGATAGATAGATAGATAGATAGATAGATAGATAGATACCTCCCAGTAGCTTCAAGCTGGAGATCTGGTTTTTAAAAACAGATTTTGGGAAATATCCTAATTCAAAACTAAAGCAACAAGCAAAATGCAAAGGAGTCATGATCTTACACTCTGAACATTGAAAGAAAGTAGTAAGGGAGTTATTTGTAATGATGGGGATGTTTTCTTAATTATAGAAGTGACCTGACCACATTTTCATGACATTTAATTATTTGCTCAGAAGATAGCAATCCTAACACACCCACACCATCTTTCCGAATTAATTACCTGATTGATCACATATTTTAATTTTCCAATAATGTTTTATATAATTTAACTGATATACAAAAATAAAGGTGGTTAGGAAATCTGATAAAAATGAGTGCCTGTAAACATTTATATACACAAATAGTCATGGCACATTCAGGTCCAATATTTGTCTGGTGTTTTTGTTGTTGTTGTTGTTGTCTTGTTTTTTTTTTTTCGGTGGTACCAGAGATCAAACTCAGGACCTTGCACTTGCCACTGAGTTACATTGCTGGCCCTCAGGACTCACCTTTAAAAATATAATATTAACAAATTTTCTCTAGTCTAATTTCTCATGAATTGGAAACTAGCCATTTATTGTCTGAAAGGTTCTCAAATTTTACACATACAGTATAGCAAATTTGAAAATGGGTAAGGAAAGGAGATATACTTACTAAAAAAAATCCCAATTTTACTTAAAAGTTGCTGTCACTTGATCATTTTTCTGAAGGAGTTAGATAATCCTGAAGGTGATAGATCATTATTTATTTATTCCTACACTGAAGAATTCAAGAATGCAGTATGTTGGTCAAGAATACAGTATATTGGTTAAGAATACAGTGTGCCAATAAAGATAAAAAATAAATTCAAACCGAAGAAATAATTAATGATGTCTCTCAAAACCTTAACTAGTGAAAACTGTATATATTCACTCTATGCAATATGATACTTAATAGAAATTTTAAATGAAGTCAATTGACATGCATCAACTTAGATACATATCATTTCAGAAAACAAATACTTGAAACTTAATTTTGCTAATCTTCTAACACTACACATTGGTAGTGATATCAACACACTGCACATGGATGTTTACTGCTTAGTTCTGCTCTCTAACTGAATACAAATTCTTACTCTTTATCTAATTTTCACAACGTGAAAAATGAGGAAAAATTATCTTTACGTTCAGATTGTGAGAAATAAAGTCTGGAGTGTACCATTTGAAACGGAGAATTATACTTAAAAGAATATATGTCTTGATGGTAGTTAATAGTCTACTTTTTAGTTATAGTTTTGGAAAATAAAACAATTATACATTTGTGAGAAAATGATCATATTTTAACTTTCTGGGAGATTTAATGATTATTAAACGCTAAAAATTTATAGCATTATGATCTTGATCAAGCAATCTGTTAAACTGCTATAACTAGAGTTGATCTAAAATATATACATATATATATATTAATAGGAAGATCATTTTTTAAACAAACACTAATTTGTTTCTGATTGTATTCATTGTGCTTATTTTTACATGCACATTTGGTGCTTTTTAATAAAAATATATTGTGATACGTTATGTACTATTTACTTTCTTCACATGACAATATTCTAAGAAATTGTCTATAATTTATTGTACAGATACCTTGATTGCCTAGATGCCTTTTCTGTAATTTCTAGATGATATACCAAGAAGAATGCAATGAGGTTTGACATTTAGTTTTAATAGAGCCAAAATTTTAAAATATCATTTTGAAATTGTATTTGCTCCAATGAAACTTTGCTGTGTAGACTGTCCAAACCTCATTCATTCCTTCTCTCCCCTCACTCGTTCTCACTCTTTCCTTCTGAATCATGCATAAATTTGCTTAATAAATTAAAAATTATACCAAATGATGGAAAATTTTGATTATTTTTCCAGACAGAAATTTTAAAAACAGATTCAAACAAAGCAGATAAAACTGATGTATTTTATTAATCACCAGAAGTATTTATGTATAAGTCAACAGGCTCTTGTTTATCTGATTAGTATATTTTATTGAGGATAAAATGTTCTGTCAAAAAGTGATATAAACAATGATCTAAGGAAGAAATAAGCATGGTGTGGGATGTGTTCTAAAAGAATGCTCTTGTTCTACCAATCCTTTCCCCCTAACACTAATGGATGCCATTTCTACTTGCACCAGGATTCATGAGGTTTCACAATGGATCACTTATGTACAACATCTTGTATCAATGCAAAGAAATAGTGCTGTGAAATCAGTGGGTTGTAAGCACAAATTTCGGCTCTAAAATACACAGTAGTGGGTGTTCCATGGGGGAAAAATATATATTATTCCTCAAAAGAATCTCGTTTGCAGTTGAAAGCAGATTTGTTTATACAACATCAGAGCAGTTAAAGGTGGTCTGAAGAGGAATATGTGTGGAAGGGCATATTCAGTACCATGTGTAGGACCATGTAGCTTGGTTTTTGATTGTCTGCTTTGGAATTAATGAAATTCATGAAAACCAAGCAATAAAACATAACTCAACTCTTGGGTATCATTGAAAAGTACAGACTCTTTAAATGACTATATATTTCTCAGCATTTTCAGAACATTTCTCTCACTGATTTGTACTAAGTCAGATGTTATATTTCTCAAATTTCCTGCCCAACCTTTTTTTTTTTTTGACAGGGTCTCACTTTGTAGTTCAGGCTGGCCCTGAGCTCACTATGTAGCCCAGGCAAGCCTCAAACTGAGCAATCCTCCTGCCTCTGCCTCTCAAGTGCTAGGATTACAGGCGTGAGCCACCACACCCGGCTGCCCCAGCCTTTTATACATTACTTGAAATTAGTGGCTTCGACCCTAATGGACTTGGATACCTATCTGCACTTCTTGGTTTTAAATAGTTTAGATTGCTAGTCAGCAAATATCCGTGTTCTGCTAGTTTCTCCTAAATATTCCTCTGGTGACTTTAGCTGAGTCAACAGATGTTTTCCGTATCCTTGATGCTCCAGGACAAATATATCTTGTACTTAACACATGAAATTCCATGACACCTCCAGTTTGGGGCTGGGATGAAGTCAAAGGCCACAGATATGCCCAGTGCCTGCTGAGAAATGACATCCATTCAATATCATGAAAGTATACACAATGTTATTTTCCCTGAAAGATTATTAAGTGAGAACACTCTAATAATCGTATTCCCTGAGTATGCCAAAAATCTTCCTATAATTGTCCCTACTGAATTTTAAGTACAAATAATATGGTATTTGACTGATATATCATGCTACCATTCACCTAGTCCAAATCAGGTGGTTGTTTAAATGATTGCTTCTGACATGTTACCACCATATATTTTAGTTTTGGTAGTCAAAAGTGAGTAAAAGTGGCAGCAAATATCAGTGATATATATTCCTCTTCATAGCCACGTAATTGCTACCATGGTATATCCTTCTTGTTCTCTATGTCTTTGGATCTGCTGATCACGAGCAGTGCCAAAATACTTAGATGGTTCAAAGATATTAATTTCAAATTTCTATCAGAATAAAGTATAAGCATATGAAAAAATAGTATCAAACAACTTTTAATGGTACTGTCTATATGGATCAAATTACTTTTGTGGAGACTGTAAAGATTCTTATAATTTGGTTTACTTACTGTTCATCTTTTCACAGGAAATCAAACCTGTAAGTTCTGCCAGCAGCAGCTATGTCTTGGCAGAAGATTTGAGAGTATCAGCAAAATGTATTCTTCTCCTGCTTTGAAATGATATTGTTAGAACATAATGAGGATATTTTCTCCAGCAAAATGTCTCATTTATGTGCTTCATTATCAAACGCCACCACTCCATCCTTTTCTTCTTTCATTTATTAACTACCTTAACTCAGTGACCTGCAGGAGGCTGTCTTTCAGTCTCACTGTTTACACCCAGTTCAGATGCAGGATTGGAATTGCTGCATCTTTTTATGTTGTCTGTTCCTTATAAGAAGAATATAAAAATTGATGTGGGCTGCTTCTAGGACTAGTGGTTACTATTTACCATGATTCAGTCTTCTTTTATCCAGTATGAAGAAATTACTCCAGCTTATATTACTTTAAAAATTTCACAGAAATATCCATAGAACTAAAAAAAAAATTATCTGTATATTAATGGCAGGTAAGAAAAGAAGCAATCCTGAATGAATTCCACTTCCACAAAATGGAATAAGTACATGTTAGGAAAGACAGAAAAACTCTTATCATCACTTGTCCCTTAATTGTAAGTACCACGGTATCCAAATCACTTCAAAGATGTCTTCTTTCTACCTTCACATAGAGCTGAGAAAAATGTATCCCTTTAAGACAACAGATTCTTTTTTTTGAGATAAGGTCTCGCTTTGTAGTTCAGCTGGCTCTGAGCTCACTATGTAGCCCAGGCAAGCCTTGAACTCAGCAATCCTCCTGCCTCTGCCTCCTGAGAGCTGGGATGACAGGGGTGAGCCACCACGCCCGGCACTGTGGTATGTGGTATTGATGGCTGGTGGGAGTGAGTCACCACGCCCATCATTGTATGTGGTTACCGGGAAATGGAACTCAGGACCTTGCGCTTGCGAGGCAGGCACTGGAACCACTGAGCTAAGTCTCCGGCCTGACAAGAGATTCTTTTAACTCCTATTATTTTCACATGTATATCACTGGATATTTAATTTTCAACCTTTTCCATCAAATACCTTTAGCATACTTAGCCTGGATGCAATATCTTTTAAAACATGTTGAGATTATTGGCAGAAGGAAAGTGCATTGCTCATTCTGATAACATATAACTGAAAAGAACAGCCTGATATAAAAGCAGTGTATCCCACCTTCTTAATGTTTTCATGATACTGATTTAGGGAAACATGAAACATAGCCTCGGAATGGTTGCTTTTGAGCCCCATGATTTTGGTAAAGATCAGATACAGAACCATACTTAAGAAAAGACTAAACATTTCACCTCAGGGAATCTTATGCCTGTCAGCGATGTCCCTTAACAGTCTACACATTCTCCCTTCTCATTATCAGCTTTGGCAGGTGATAAAGGCATATGATCTTTTGCATCCAAAATTTTCCCCTGTGAAAGTTTCTATGAACATATCCATACCTGATTTTTAAGCAGCTACTATAGTGGCTAAACAAGATTACTGATGTTTATGTTTGTTTACATTTATTGTTTATTTGGGATACTGAGTAGTGAAACCAGGTCCTACAGCTCCTCAAATAAATGATAGCTTAGAGATGAGATTTGAATTCACACTTACATTGGGGCACCAGAATCCTTGAATGTGAGAAGGCAAAGTTTGAATCTGGCATCTTAGTGCGTTCTGCTTATCTAAACTCATATAACAATTAGATATAATTATTCCAAGTGAAGGCTAGATTCTCTCAGCCACTCTCACTATCACTGGCATGGTGGTGACCACTGGTGGATATAGGTTAACATAAACTTTTACTTTCAAAATGAGGCACGCTTTTCATAGTTCAAACATTTTGTTTACAATGTTAAAAATAACTAAAATATAATGACATAAAATAATATATATTTGCTGTATTTTAATATGCTAGGTATATGGAAAGCATTAGGGACTTACAAAAGTTTTAATTAAGCATGAAAGCAATTAAAAAAAAAACAAAAGGTGCATTTGTTTGACATTTGGCCAAACACTAGAAATACATTCACACACCACACACATTCTAATTAGGTGATCAGAGATCAATGGTAGCAGTGGAAAGTGATCTTCTTGTTCTTCTTCTTGTTCTTCTTCTTGTTCTTCTTCTTGTTCTTCTTCTTCTTCTTGTTCTTCTTCTTCTTCTTCCTCTTCCTCTTCTTCTTCACTTTCCAAAATAAATTGTCAACTTGATTTTTATTATTTTATCCAATATCATCATTTATTATTCCACAGATCAGATGAAATACTCAGCCTATATTAAGACCAGCAGTCTTAAATATGAATAATAATTGTTATTAATTAAATTTAAAGAATAGATTATAGTATAATCCAGGCATATACCAGGGAACATATATCCAAGAATACTGGTCAAAAGTTAATGCCAAATAGACTAGCAACTTCATCATGTGCTAGCAAGAGTTTTCTTAAAGTATGTAAGTATTAAGTAATGAAATGTAAGTGTTTTGTGTTTCAGCCTATGAGAAATTATGGGTAAAATGTGTTGATAACTTTCCTTTTGATTGACAATTTTCAGTTTTTACATCTCACGGTTACTGGTTTTCCTTTAAATAATTTATTTCCCAAAGATCAAAACATTAAAAAATAATACTTTGAGGTTTCAATGGGTCAGGAAAATTTTTGCTAACAAAAGGAGTTTTTCTACTGTTGAATGGTGTGGATTAACTTTAAGTTCTTGTCCAAAAAGCTTCAAGCCATTTAAAAAAAACATCATTTTCAAAATGTTCTCTCATTAAGTCTCAAAGGTCTTGAACAAAGAACCAAATATCTTTTAAATTTAGTTATGTGTTATAGTCACACTTCACAGAATAATTGAAGGTGTCTTTCTACAAAACCATTGCCGGCAATGACAGTGATGATCAGTGTAATAGTCCAATTAAAAGGAAGAAAGATTTCTAATCGCACAGTATTGGAAGCTGCACAAATTCCCCATCTCCTGACCAGCGGTACGAGTGGAGAAATAAAAAAGCACAAGAGATTATCTCAGTGCGTACATGGGGGATCCGGGAGGGTCACACCTCTTAGCGGGCTAAGACACCGTCTCCCGGATCTTGCCGCTGTTTAATGGACACGGAGCTTCGAGAAAGGTGAGGGGCGTTGCAGGAAGCAGTGCCACGGATGGAGAGCACTGCTGCCAGGTTTCTAGCATCAGAGGAACACAACGTTCTCACAAAACAACTCCTAGTTTGACGGGAAATCTGTTACTCTCATGGATTAATTTTGTGCCACCCTGGAGTTTTCCGTCCAAGTCACGCTGCCCTTAGCTGCCTTGTTTTCTTGCCGCCTGAGCCGTCTCAGCCTCAGGCTCACTGGGGCCTCCCCGTGACCAGTGGTGTGGGCGGGGGCCCTTTCCCACACGCCAATTGCTGGCTCTCCAACCTTTACATGTGAAAAACCCATTTTTGGATTTGTGGCTCAAAAGTACTCTCCCACGACATTTTGGTGAGTAGAATTTAAATCAGCATAAACATCCTCACATGGTGTGATAATTTTTTTGGACTATTGTTACTTTAATTGTACTTGTTCTGTTGTCTAGGATGCCTTGTACTCTGTGTACAAATTGCCATCTGTACCTACATCTCTTTACTAGAATTAAAAATTTTTACATTTTATGTTGTATGGCTTTCTCGAACAAGGAAGAGTTGGAACTTACCACCCAAATTGGTAGAACTTCAGAAAATTATGTTAGATATTTTCATGTACAATTAAGTCAAAATTTGAAGATTATAGTAGAGGAAGCATTAAGAGAACTGGTCTTTGAAATTATGAAATATCATTAGAAATTAATTTTAATATTTGCATAAATGAGGTAGAAATATGGAGTACATCTATGCATCTGTATTTATTGATACATGTGAAATATTCATATATTACAGACACACTAACATGTTTACTGAAAGATCCACACAATTTCTTGAAAAATTTTTCCCATCAACAAAGGTGGAAAAAAATTCCAAAGTGGCAGATATATAATCTGAAGTCTTCTATACTAATTTTTGTCTACATTTATGGACCCATACTAGTACTTGAAAACCTTAATGATTGTGACACTCTATTCTTTTATAAAGCTCTTTTCTGTTAAAATTAGAGATGAAGACACCCTTATAGGGCAATAAACAAAGTCATCTTCATCACAGACAATAAGTACAACAGAGAAGTAAAGGAGTGTATTGAAGTGTTAGTAATTAGACTTATTAAATATAAAATTTCAAACCTAGGTAAACCCTTAAGGATTAATAGAAAGCATAGTCTTATGTTATTCAAGTTTCAATCATACATACAAGCAACTCAACACTTCAAGGAGTACTTTATAAATACCTTGATGTCCAAAGTACGTTAAGCAGTGGAAAGCAAAGAATGAAATTGGATTTTTACTTAACAGTGCGTCCCAAACCTAGTTCAAAACATATCAAAAAGACATATGTGCACCCATGTTCATAGCAGCTCAGATTGTGATAGCCCAATCTTGGAAACAACCCAGATGCCCATCAACTGGACAATGGATAAGAAAAATATGTTTTATTTTATAAAAATGGAGTATTACTCTACTAGAAAGAATGACAAGTTTTATTCATTTATGTGCAAATGGACACACCTTGAGGACACAATAATAAGTGAAATAAAATAGATCACAGATATGTAAATATGTAAATATCATATCTTTTCTTTGGTATGAGAACCTGTAGATGTAAATGAGTTCTAGAACATATGATAGATTTTGTGAAATAGGAAATACTCAAAAGGAATGTGGTAGGGGAAAGTAATGAGAGGAAATAATAAACATTATCTGAAAAGAAAAAGAAAGCACATGTATCTAGTGGGTGGGGGGTTGTGGGGTGGGTTGGGATATGGGTAAAAATGAGAATGAACTCATGTCATATACTGGTACAAACTCCCCAATGTTGAGTATGATTGAGAGCTGCATATAAAATGTATCAATAAATAATTCAATTTAAAAAAAGTAAATGTAGTACCTACATCAACAAAACTCCAAAAGAAAAGAAAACATACAGGAAAAACAGCCAAAATATTTGTTTTGGTACTAATTCCCTGTATATTACACCAGAGACCACATTACAAGAAAAAAAAGAAAAAAAACCCAGAAAATTAGACAGCATAAAAACTGAAAAAAAAAATAGTTGCATGTAAAAAGCCACTGTCAACTTAGTGAAACTACAACCCACAGAATAGAGAGCACGTGTGGATTGTGTTTCCCACAGGGACAGAGACTTTCTAAAATTCAACAAGGACAAAAACAAATTAATATGTGCAAAATGCTTGAATAATCTCTTCCTGCCAGAAGATGTACAATTTCCAATAGGCAAATGAGCAGAGGCAAATTACTAATATTTAGTTAAATACAAGTAAAAATTATATAATTCAGTAACTCTTTATACCTATGTTGATGAATACCTTTAAAAAGTGTTGGTATGGTACCGGGAGTGGTGGCTCTTGCCTGCAATCCCAGCACTCGGGAGGCAGAGACAGGAGGATTGCTGAGTTCGAGGCTTGCCTGGGCTACATAGTGAGCTCAGGGCCAGCCTGAACTACAAAGCGAGACCCTGTCTCAAAAAAAAAAAAAAAAAGTGTTGGTATGAATGTAGATAAATGGCACTGACAAAGGGATGTTATGAGGACCTTCAAATGATATAATGGAAATATAACTCCCAACCCATTAGTTGACTGATTTGCTGAATTCATGTTCTCTAAAATTAAACAATGAATTCTAGAACCGCATCCAGGGGAATCATACTTATTTAGAATGTTAGTTATTATTCTTCATCCCCAGGGAATTTGTGTAGTCATCTCTTCTGTATGTTGAGGCTTGAGCCCCAAGAATGTGTCCGCACCCACATTTGTGATGTGTTCTCATCTCTTGCAATGCTTTCTTCTGTCTGACTGGCTGTAACTGAGCCAGCTATCATCTCTCTGCCTTTGAAGAGGTTCCCCTAACTGCAGTGAGCAGGAAGAAGAGCGAGCTGGGTGCTTCCAGGGGAGCAGCAGTCAGAGGTGTTCCACAGAAGGGGCTTCCCAAGGCCCTGAATAGGGGCTGGTGTTCTTGACTTCGGTAGACAAATAGCTTTAGGTCCAGAGAAGACAAGGGCAAAGAAGCAGTTAAGTATGCATTGGGCAAGTACTAAGATCAGGGAGACTATTATTAATACATACAACATAAGTTTCCACCTGAAAGAACAGTAATAGCTTCCTACTAAGACGATAAGGAGAAGGATCAGGGAATTTTGTTATCTGACGTAGCATTAACTTGTTGCTTAGTATCTTGAATAGCCATCAAGATATTAGCAGAAGAATCAGGAAGGCAGCCATTTTTTTTGTCCCTTTGAATTTTTTTCTTTTCTTGGTCTCAATTGTGAAATACTGAGGAGGTGATCTGAAGCAGAAACCATGTTTTGTGATTATTTTCTCTAATATCTGAGGCTGGTTCAGTAATAAGCTTGTCTTTAAGAGTGATCTGTTCTTCTGTCTAATCAGTACACAGGGACCCATGTTTCATCAGTGCCTCTAGTAAGTGGTCTAGAAGGCAGGAGATTCTCATCCTTCTACGGGTGAATAGTTGACAGTGTAAGATAGTTGAAGTGCTTAGTCCTCCTCTTCCTTAGACCTCCAAGAATGCATGTGTGGGTTGTCTCCTCGTCTAATCCCTCTCATCTGGCTCGTAGAACAAAAAGCCTCCTTCACAGCTATACTTGGACTCCAAGGGAACCAGCTATTCCCTGGCTGCCTGCCTCTAAATGCTGCAATGTATTTATCAGGCTCCTCTTAAAATTTTCCTAGATCTTGTTTGATCTGCTTTAGGTCACTGAGAGAAAAAGACACATGAAAGCATTCTTTCCAAACTCTTCATTTACTTCCTGAAAGGGATCTTGTAGATGAAAGACTTGCACAAAGTCAGCCAAGGGTGGATACAGAACTGTAAAAGCTTGGATTTTTGGATGTCCTAGAAGCCCTATCCTTAGGAGCAGAAGGGCAGGAGAAATCCCAGGCTCAGTAACGGTGGGTGGGGCTTTGATTAAAGTTGCCATGGAAATCTCCTCTTGGTCCACCAGGTAGGGGAAAAGAAGCCTCAGCCTATCAGTGATAGTGATAAAACTGAAGAAGTTGTACAGATGCCCCATCTTCACCTTTAAAGAGAGAAAGTTCATACCAGTCTTGATGTAGACACTATACTTGGCAAAACCAACTTGTTTTATTCTCACTAGAATACTTATTTTCATTGGAATTCATTAAAATGAATGCATGAGAGAATGTGAAATGTTCTCAGATTCCTGTAAAAGACATACTAGATCATGCAAAGACTAAAGATGAAAAGGAGAATAAAGAGGAAAATGTATTCATTTTAATCATAACAATAAAATGATACATGCCTTTTATGCTTCAATTTTTCTTACTATTCTGAAAACATTCATTTCTTAGTAAAAAATTTAAGACTAGAACTGATCAAAATACCTTTGTCGCCCATCAACTGGAGAGTGGATAAAGAAGATGTGTTTTTTTTATAAAATGGAGTATTACTCTGCCATAAAGAATGACAAGATCAGTCCATTTAGGTGCAAATGGAGACACCTGGAGGATATACTAATAAGTGAAATCAATAGATCACAGATAGGCAAAGTCCAGATCTTCTCTTTGACATGAACATCTATAGATGCAAATGAGCTCTAGAAAGTATGACAGCTTTTATAGAATGGGGAATATAATGAGGGGAAGGAATAAATATGATACAGAAAGAAAATAGAGTATGTATAAAGGGGGTGGGGAGGTGTGGGTGGGTAGGATATGGGTAAAAATGAGAATTAACTTGTGTCATATACTGGTACAAATTCCCCAATGTTATACCTGATTGTGAGATGTATATAAATTGTACCAATAAAGAATTCAATTTAAAAATGCTTTTGTCACTTAAATTTGCTTAAGCACTGTATTATCACTGAGTAAAATGAATGTATCGAAAGGAGAAATACAATCATAGAGATATTTATGAAGTATGAGGGGTGCTGACTATGAGCAGCTCATGAATCATCAGCTGGAACCCTGAGCATGTATTTAAAATGTCCTACCTTAGGACATTTTGTAGGTAATGATGTGTCTTAAACATAAAAGGTGATTTGTGCTTATCTATTTAATTTTTAATATTGCATCATTTTGTTTCAGAAAACTGTATTATATTGCCATCATGGAAATTCCGTTTATTTACACCACAAGTAACAGTTATATAAAGATAATAATAAAATAATAGTGATAGGATACAAAATAATTCAATAGTAATAATTGCCATATTTAAAGCATCTGATTTCTTAAGCTCTGTGTTATGAGGTGTACATGAATTTACTCAGGAAATTATTCCACTGGAATTGAATACTCGCTATACAATTTTGTCTAGAAAACAGAAAAATTCCCACTTAGTGAAGAAAATATATTATTTCATATAACAAGAACTCCAAAGGTCAGACACCTCCGGGCTTCTCCAATTCAGTGGCTAATGATGTCACAGAGCATGCATCCCCCCACCCCTTTTCCTGACCTGGCCTTTCCAGGGTTGCAGCTTTTTTCTCAAGCACCTTCCTTTGTGAAAATAACATGCTAATCTCTAAATTTGTGTACAAAAGCAAGATCACCCAGTGGAAAATGAGGTTAACTACTATTGTCTGACTTTTTTTTATTTTTCAGTAAGGGAAGTTCCTCTAGAATCTTCTCAACAGACTTTTCCAGATGAAAATATGAACATAAATACAATCAGAAATTTGAATAAAATACATTTTTTTTAATTTTTAAAGGCAAATTCACAGCCGTATTAGCAAGGATAGTAAGACTTCAATGATTGGTTCATATTAAATATAATTTAATATTCCGGTCCAAAGAAATTAATTAGAAATGTGAGCAGAGTAGTTGAACTACTGGACAGTTTGAATGGGAAGTAGGCAACCATTTATTTGAACTACAGGCATTTTCTTTGCATACAATCCAAGGAAGGTTAAATAGTTTAATCTGCATTGCAGGGGTAAGAAATTACATAGAGTGAATTCAGTGTGGTGAGAAGGTATGGAGAGATTCAGTCCACAGTTATAATTATATGACGATTCAGAATAGGTCAAGGAGAAAGAAGAAAAGAACAAGGAAAACCGTCTTTTACTAAACATGTCAGTAGGCACGCTATTTGGTTAGTAAGTATTTAAGACAGGGATCTGGGTGATTCTTTTAATTTCTGTCCTTAGTTACTTCATTAAAGGTGAAAGACCCTCCCTGAGTTATATTTTAATATTGGCATAATTATTTAAAGAAAAAGACATAATTAATAAAACAGAGGAAAACAAGTTGCCACGAGACCATGTTATTTCACATAAGTGGAGTACAAGAAAACTTATTGACTTTTTTGGTGGAAGAAAATCCCGTAACAAGTATGGGTTGAATAAGTATGTATATACAATATATGATATAATATATTATAATTATATACTGATTTTGATGTAATTGTCATATCATGTTATATTTTATATCAGTATGTGCTAGTATGCACTATAATGCACAATGTACAAGATATGACATTACTTTATCTAATAATATAGATTACATATGATATTTTCAAAATTTTGGGATGCTATTTCAAGAATACAAGTAACCTTTCTGTTTTCTTGGTTCAGTTATTGAGATTTTTTATGTCACTGTTAGAAAATGAAGAGGAGGAACGATTGAGCAAGAAATCTGAAAATGAATGAAATTGTGATATTTAATAAAATGTGTTATTTTGAGATCTTAAAAGTAAATAATTCTGCCTTAATGTGTGACAATCAATTTTTTTAATTCAACAATTACCTGAACTATAATGATCATTTCTTTTTCCCCCGAATCTGACACTTACAAACTTAATTGTAAGATACTTCAAAAACTACCACAGCCCTCAATATTGCTGTGCTGAAATCAAAGTCTATGCAATTTAGTTATGTTCTTGTAGGTTGCCCTTGTCAAATGTAACAGTTTATATATTTTAAATGTATTATTTACTTTAAAATTTGTGCAAACTAATATTATAAAGACCTATTTTTGACTCAATTTTTTTCTACTGTTGTTATGTCTGGTTGAGTTTTGTCTTGTCTTTGTCAGGCTAATGGCCCAAAGTCCCCTGTTCTTGGGTAAGAAGACTTGTAATCTCCTCTTATCACTAAAGAGTGCAGTCCATAAAAAGTCTATTTGAATAAACCACCTTATTTAAAGGATAATTTGTATTTAAAAAGCAAATATACCAATAATTATATTTTAAAAAGTAGCTTTTCAACCAATAAACAAGAGATTACATCGTTTTTGTCAGATGACTCTTTGTTACTGAATAATAAAGCTCTCTGACTCTTACCACTAAGTAGGGGCCCAAGCTGTAACACGCTATTGTTTTGTTTTGTTTTACAGCTTGTTTTGGGTATTTTATATCTATCTTCTTTTCATATCCTCCAAGAGCCGAAAAAAAGCAGGCAAGGTGAGTTATTTTTAACCACACCTTTGCAAGTATCCAGAAGAGTGCACGGTGCAATATAGATGTGTAATAAATATTCCTAGATTAGGCTAATATATCAAAGTTTCCCTGCTGGCAATGTAAGTCAATTAAAATTCAAGGTTTTTCCTTTCATTCTGCTACTTTGTCAAAATGGAGCAAGTAGAAAACAGCCCTCAGCTCTCCTTCTTCGTGCGCTGCCTGAAGATGAGATCCGCCGCGGACCCGAGACCTGAGTCGGCAGCAGGAATGGTGCCAGCTGGAAGCGTCCCCGGGACACACACCGTGGCGCCCAGGCTCCTCGTGAGCCACCGGTGGGCTCGGGCCTGAGATTCCCGTGGGAAAAGTCAAAGGCCCACGGGCGGTTCCGGCAGAGGTGACGCTGCGTCACGGACGGATGCTGTGGCCCACCTTGGTTACCTGGGAGCAGAGAAGAGACCAGGACCGCTCGGAGTTTCCCGTGCCGGACATGGCCGGCGACTGCGTTTCTCTTGCACGCGTGGAGGTGGTTGGTCTCGGGATGAACGATGAAAGCTGACACGTCCTGCGCCGGAAGCGATCTCACGGAGCCGACCTGCGAAGCTGGAAGCCGGGACAAAGGTCTCGCCAGCACCCGGGGTCGGCGCTCTCATGTCTGTGTGTGAAGACGCGCTGCTTTGTAGTTATCGAAGTGTCGAATCGCACTCCCTGTCTGCTTGCACGTGGGTCGCTGCCTGTCCCACGCCTGTGACCTTCACCCGCTCTCGGCGGCGCAGACTCGCTCTGAAAAGGGCCATGTGAAACCCACGGAGACACTGCATACTCGGCAAAGCCTCAACGAGAATGGGCAAGAGACCTCTGTGAAAGGGGGAGGGAGCGGCCCCGTCAAAAGTGCT
Source organism: Thryonomys swinderianus (assembly GCA_004025085.1). NCBI lineage: Eukaryota > Metazoa > Chordata > Mammalia > Rodentia > Thryonomyidae > Thryonomys > Thryonomys swinderianus. Next base: position 29,260 of record PVIC010008439.1, read on the forward strand.
GCCCCACGAGAAAAGGCTTGGTGCTTTCTCTGAGAGACTTGCGGGACGCAACCATCAGTATCAAAAGCTCCAAGGCCTTGGTAGATAGTGAGACTGTGAAATGCCACTATTGCTAATAAAGAAAGCAACCTCGAACCATCGATGGTTACACAGCTGATGTTTTTGGCTTCCCAGTGGGGAACTATTCCAAGTTTCCTTAGGGCAGTATGCTGGTTAGAAGTTGGGGTGCTCATAAAGTCTTTCCCTAGGAGAATGTCTCCGAGAGTTCTACCTAACCTGTTTATTTTGTTTGGTTTTGTTTGTTTGTTTGTTTGTTTGTTTTTGAGACAGGGTCTCACTTTGTAGTTCAGGTTGACCCTCAGCTCACTATGTAGCCCAGAGTAGCCTCAAACTCAGCACTCCTCCTGCCTCTGCCTCCTGAGTGCTGAGTTTACAGGCACGAGCCACCACACCCAGCAGCCTAAACTATTTTGCAGCAGGTTAAGAATTTCTACTTTAACTATTTGGTCTCTAATCCACTTTGATTTGAGTACAGGGTGAAAGATATAGGTCTACCTTTAGTCCTTGGCAAGTTAAAGCCCAGTTTTTCCAGCACCACTTGTTAAAGATGCTATTTTTCCTCCATTGAGGATGTCTGGCTCCTCTGTCAGAAGTGAGGTGCCTTAGAACCTGGAGTTGATTCTGGATCTTCTAATCTGTTCTAATGATGCTCAGATTTGTTATTTTGCCAGTCCCAAGCTGTTTTTATCACAATACTTTGTAGTATAGTTTCAAGTTGGGGATGTTAATAGTTCTGCAGCAACAAATGCTGGCGAGGCTGCGGGTAGAAAGGAACCCTTCTCCACTCTTGGTGGGTTTGTAGACTGGTGCAATCACTATGGAGATCAGTGTGGAGATTCCACACAAACTAGGATTAGAGGTCCCACTTGACCCTGCTATTCCCCTGCTAGGAATATACACAAAGGAATTAAAAGAGTCATACCATAGTGACCTATGTGTACTCATGTTCATAGCAGCTCAGTTTGTGATAGCTCAGTCTTGGAAACAACCCAGATGCCCATCAACTGGAGACTGGATAAAGAACACGTGATCCTTCTATAAAATAGAGTACTGCTCTGCCATAAGAAATGATAGGTTTGAATCATTTACACTCAATTGGGTGTACCTTCAGGACATACTAATGAGTGAAATAAACAGATCACAGATGTGTAAATATAACATCTCTTCTCTGATATGAGAAACTGAAGATGTAAATGAATTCTCCGATGTATGATGGATACTGTGAAACTGAAAATATTCAAACAGAAATGTGGAGGAGTGAGTAATGAGGGGTAAGAAAATATGTGATAGTAATAAAAAAGGGAATCAAAGCTTATGTACTTAAGGCGCAAGAGATTGTGGGGATGGGGATGAGAAAAATGAGAATTAAATTGTGTCATATACTGGTACAAATTATAATATTGAGTGCGATCTTGATGTATATATATACGTATATATGTATATATACGTATATACGTATATATGTGTGTGTATATATATATATATAATGTAACAATAAAATTTAAAAAAGAAATCAGGGTGTTGGAGATGAAGAATTTCATTTAGATTGTTTTTTTTTCTGAGTTCTCCCATAATACCTGAGCCCAGCAACAGATTTTTTAGTTTGGCAAAGTCATGAATTAGAGCAGCATCAACGACCTGGCCTTTAAAGTAAAAAAGAATTTAACTCACTTTACAGAATGTCTGTGTTTCTTACTCAATAATCTTTGTGCTCCGTAGAAGTCATCATCCTCTCTGAGCTATTAAGTCTGCAGGTTGTCTGAAAAATCTTCAACTTACAGGAAATTATCTGGCAGTTGGGAGTGGGGTGACATCGATATCTAGTTTCTTTGTTTCTATTATTTAAATCATTAAGATTTGAGTAATCTCCTTCTTGTATGTACTGTAGAATTTTTACCACTGGTGAAACGGTCACATTATTTCACAGAGCATTGAGTCGGCCTGGCAGTTTCTGCCTGCGCTTTGCCTTCACGCGTGTTCCACAGCCACCCGATACATCTCTGCGTGTGGTCGTGGGTTCTGGTGTTCATGGATATATGATATGGAAATATCTCCATTGATATTTTAAAATCAACTTTTGAAAGTTTTAGACATGGAAAATGGTAAATTCTCTGTGTTTTGTTATCTGTGTGTATTTATTTGCATTTTCACTCATATTAAATTTCTTTAAAAGACTTAACAAATGCCGGGCGTGGTGGCTCACGTCTGTAATCCCAGCACTCGGGAGGCAGAGACAGGAGGATTGTTGAGTTCGAGGCTTGCCTGGGCTACATAGTGAGCTCAGGGCCAGGCTGAACTACAAAGCGAGACCCTGTCTCAAAAAAAACACACACAAAAAAAGTCCCCGTTCCAGACTACTAAATGAACTGGCTACAGACAAGACAATTGCCATATTCTGGGGGAACCGAACAAGAAATCCTAATTCACTAATGGGCATGGCTCTCTTCTCCTCTCTTCTTCTTTCTTGCCATTATTTTATGTCTAATGCTAAGTAGCAGTAACCTTATAGATCGCCTGTATCTTCTGTTCTGAGAACTAACATAATTCACTGCTTTCAAGATTACCTGCAAGGATTTTTTTTTTTTTTTTTTTGAGACAGGGTCTCGCTTTGTAGTTCAGGCTGGCCCTGAGCTCGCTATGTAGCCCAGGCAAACCTCAAACTCAGAATTCCTCCTGTCTCTGCCTCCCGAGTGCTGGGATTACAAGCGTGAGCCACCACGCCCGGCTACCTGCAAGTTTGTACATAAACTTTTTCTGACATAAATTTACTACACAAATATTCTCTCCAGACTTCCGATGCATAGTCAGCCTCATTTTACCTTTGTTCCTTATCATCCTGCCATATAATAATTCAAGCTTCGTTACTGCATCTTCTGGCATCAAACTCGGGCCTACAGGAAAGAATCCCCATTGAGCACTCGGTACTGGTGGCGGCCTCCAAGCTCAGTGAAGAATGTCCACTCTGTCCTCCCGTAGAAGGTCAGACCCTCCTAGGTCTCTCACACCTCAGTCCAGCACCAGCCTCCCCAGCCTCTTCTCTTTGGTGACAATTCAGCCGCGTCCATGCTGCTCACATCACATTTCATTTTTATTCCCTAGAGTGGTGAATTTTTTATATTCCCCGGAGTCTCTACGGAACTTTAAATTAAATGCTGACATCCTGAGAATAATTAATAATTACTAAGCCTCACGTGAGGATATATAAATCAGCGTTCCCAGTGTCCTCCGCTGTTTATTCTTCTCGCTGCCATTAGCAATGCCTAGCCAACTCCTCCGGCTCTTTCTATACATCATCTCTTTCCTGTCACACCAGGAGCAGCCTATTCCCTGACGAGCTGCGTGAACTGCTCCTTCACCCGGCTGTGAGCCGAGAGGGAAGCGAGGGGGTCACGGAGACGCAGAGGTGCCGGGGCGCGCAGCGCGCAGCGCGCAGCGCCCTGAACCCCGGGGTCCACCGGAGCGAGGTGCGGACGAGCCGTGCAGACCCCGAGGGTCTCGGGGTGCAGCGGAGGCAGCTTCTTGCAGAGGCCCTGCTTGGGCGCGCAGAGCTGAGCCGGTCCAGAGCGCACTTTCCAGCCACTGGCTGCTTCCAAACGCCCCGGAGGGCGCTGCTCTCCCCTCCGGGCCGGAGGCTTCCGGAGGCGCTGCCTGGGCTCACGCGCCGGGCGGGCGGGGAGGCTCGAAGGCCGGCTGCTGTGCTCACCCCGGCAGCGGCCCTGCCGTGTGATCCTGGGCTGTGCCGCGGTGGAAGTCCAGGACGAAGGAAGAGCCAGCGAAGGACAAAGCCCAGGGTTGAAGTGCGCGCGGTGAGCAGAGCGGCTCAAGAGGGAGAATTGTTGTGCATCTGATCAACAGCGGACACATGAGACCGTAGGACTGAACGTTTCTTTTGTTGGATTTCAGTCTCACGTTGGCCAGAGCATTCCATTCTCTCCCACTACTCCTGCTTTCTCTGTGCCTGTCCCAGTACTCTCTTCTACAACTATGTGTCTTTTACATTTGATTTTTGCCGGGGATCAGATGTCTGCCTGGGCTTTAGAGGATACTTTGAACTTGGATTTTAAAGTAAGTGGGGACGGCTAAGACCTAATTCTGGACAGCGCAGTGTGTGTTGTATGAAGAACATAAATTTTTAGTGTTTAGGGCCAAATGCTAAAGTGTGAATCAGGAATGTCCTCCAGAGATCCATGCACTGAAAGACAGGCCACAAACTACCTGCTGTTGTGAGAAGGGTGGAAACTCTAGGATGTGGGAATTGGTGGAGATATTCAGTGAAGAAGATAATGGTGCTAATTCTCTACCACTGCTCTGTTTTACTCACAGACACTTCCATCACGATATCCTTTCACCTCACATGACCTGAGAAGCAATCGTGGACTGCATCCTGCAAAACCATGAGCCAAAATAATCTTTCTCTTTAGAAGTTAATTATTTCAGATATTCACTATACCAACAGAAAGCTTACCAATACAATACCTGATATGTAAAGTCTCTTTTCCAGTGTCTGTCATAGATTGTTTCATATTCTGTCCATAAAGTCATAAGCAAGCTAACTAGTTTTAACTATTTGAAATTTGATATCTCAAGCATCACTGTCTTGATTATATATGATCTGGTTAATCAAATTGTTAAAAAACAATATTTTCTTTGTAGAATAATTTTTAAAACATAAAACTTTATGTAGGATAAATATTCCCATCAGAAAATGAGTTTTAGAATTTAACAACTGTCAAACTAAGGATGTACTATATAGTTATGATGTACTATATAGTTATGATATTTTTCCCCTGTATTAATAAAAGCTGATAAGAGCACAAAAATCACTAATTTTTCGATTTACCCTACTTGGAATTATCAAAAAAATACTATTAGATATCATACTGCTGTGTTCATTAATTTTCAACACAACAGAAAGCTGATAATGCATCTGTTTCTTACAAGAAAACCTAGAGAGAAAAATGTCATAAAAATGAGCTGCAGGCATAAATATTTGGCAATGACCATCATTGCTTGTTTTCACAAGATGTCTGTAAATTCCCAACATTTCTAACCTTAGGATATAAAGTGTATTTTCAGAAAATTTTCTTACATTTATTTCACTTCTTCAAGGCAGTCATTTTTAGTATTCATTTGTATTTAACCTAAAATTTTACTACTGAACAAGGCTCATATATAATGCCACCACTTTTCTACCATGTGGTTCTCAGCATAATTTAGGTAAGAGCAATTATGTTGCCTTATCAAAAGTTTCTCTTGGACCTGAGATTTAGCTCACTGGCTCCAGCGCCTGCCTCACAAGGGCAAGGTCCTGAGTATGATCCCCAGTAACCACATACAATGCTGGGCGTGGTGACTCACACCCACCAGTAATCAATACCACATACCACAGTGCTGGGCGTGGTGGCTCACGCTTGTCATCTCAGCACTCGGGAGGCAGAGACAGGAGGATTGCTGGGTTCGAGGCTTGCCTGGACTACATAGTGAGCTCAGGGCCAGCCTGAACTACAAAGCAAGACCCTGTCTCAAAAAAACAAAACAAAACAAATCAAAACATGAGAATCTGCACAGTTTCTAATGAATATATGTCTTCTATAAATCACACATCAATCACACTATGAGCCCCCTAATATTATTTTATATTATCCAATATATTTCCTTTGGTAATTGGCAATTTTTCATATTAAAAATGTTAAGTTAAAAGTATCAGTGACTTTGTGTCTCACTGAAAAATATTTTAAAATATGAAGCTTTAAGCAGTTTTAATGTTCCTCTATTGGTAAATCAGTAATAAAGAAAATATGAGATACAATATAAAAATGTGATGCTAAATTTGGAAAAAAATCAAATGAAGGTATTCTAAGTGGAAAAGGATATTGAACAAAGGAGAACAGCCAAGAGCATCTCAGAGATCCCACGTGAAGGATAGAAGGTACTCGAAAGTTTTAGTTACAGTTTTAACTTTTGTCAAGTAGAAAAACACAGTTAAATTTCTTCTTTTGAAAAAATTCACATAATATAAAACTACACAATAAACTGGAAACTGTATCTGAAATAGTAGGTGCAGAACTGTTTAAAGATTAGAGAAATGTAAATCAGTTTCAAAGTAGAATGAAAGGACAGGAAAGTTTCAGACATATTTAGTGAAAGCTGTAGAGTAGGAGAAGATGGAAACTATAGTTTGTAAGAATATGTGACAAAACCGGTTGAAAATTTCAAGAAATATTACATAAAGTTATACATTCAGCTTCAAAGTTAAAATAGTATGACTATAAATGAGATTTTTTGATTCTCGATCATATAATTATTTCAGAGAACATTTTTAAAAACTAGATATGCCGGGCATGGTGGCTCACGCCTGTCATCCCAGCACTCGGGAGGCAGAGACAGGAGGATTGCTGAGTTCGAGGCTTGCCTGGGCTACATAGTGAGCTCAGAGCCAGCTTGAACTACAAAGTGAGACCCTGTCTCAAAAAAAAAAAAATAGAAAGAGTATCATAATGAGAAATTTGAAGATAGAAAACACAATTTAAGTATCTCACAAAATAGCTGCCTATTACCTTTTTAATCAAGAAATAAAATGAGGACTGGAGATGTTGCTCAGTGGTAGTGCATTTCCTAGTGCTGCAGGTATGAGCAGAGTGGGCAGAAGAGAGGGGAGAAGAGAAGAAAAGTAAAGAAAGAAAAGAAAGAAAAGGGAACGTTAAAGTTAATTGAAGACAGAGAAAAATTAAACTCATACAAAACAACCTCTCTGTATGCTGATATTGTCAGTATGTTTACTGTATATTCACCTACCTGGGTGAAGATAAAATAGGAAGAAAGATTATCAAGTTCTCCATTGAATTCCCACTTTGGAACCGGAGATTTCCCAGGGGTGGTTCAAGAAATGGTCCTGGGAGCTGAGAAGCGAGATGAATCAGTTTGGACAACTTCAGCAGCTGACTCAATTAGAGAGAAGAAAACCACCAGATGTTATCAGGTACTTAACATTCCCTCTTTGATCACTATCTAATTTTTTGTCAGAATCAACCACAGTTATTAAATTTCCTATGATTATTTTTTGTCAATAAAATTTTATAAAGTAAGGTAGACTTTACACAAAACTGTACCTATATTTATATTCTTAATGTACACATCTGTATGTGTATATATAGTAAAAATAAGATGGAATTATGCTTGTTATTTACAATAACCTCATATTTTACAAACAAATATATAAGATGAATAAACAGGCTGAAATGCTTGTAAATTTAAATAAAGCAGGAGAGGTTAAAAATGTAAAACCTTATATTAATATTTGCTAGCATTCTAAGATGAATATTGCCACATATATGCTGCATTCATGTTTTTTTCCTTCTTGACATGATTCCTACATCCATGTCATACCAATATATTTGTTGTTTGAGTAGCAATGTATACTTCAATATTACAAAGAATTATTTTCATTCAAACTGGATTTAATTTAGACAATCATTTCCTGCACGTTGCTATTTTCTGCTTGAGTTCACAACTCTGTGTCAAATAACTAGATATCTACTATAACAAAGACATCAACCAAATGGAATAAACAATTAGGTATTTTATACATGCTTTAGCAGGCAAATATACTAAATAAATATTATAATGAATAGATTACTTAAATAAAAAGTTGTGAATATTACATGAGAAAATGGACACAAAATTAATGTTGACTTTTCTTTTTCCACTGAAACCCTGTTACACATTATGAAGACATAGTTCCAGCGTTCTCCAAACACAAAGAACTATTCTCAGTTTTATTACTTTTTCCTTCTACTTGAGTTCTGTCACTAAAATATCATCAGTATCTTTCTTGTGTTCATTTGAAGAGATTTTTCTTTTTTTCCATTTTTAACTTAGCAATTACTAATAAAGCAAATTGTAACTTACTAACTTGTCTAAATTTACACAAAGTAGAAAAATATTAGACATAAATCTCCATGATTTGCTTTTGGAATGTATGTCTCATACTTGACATTCAAGACAAATGTCTTTCAGCTTTTGAATATTTTATACACGCTGTTACTTAAAGGTCTACTTCTGAAATATTTGATTTTGATTCAAAGCTAAGATTATTGTATTCCTTTTGAATTATGACTCTATCTGTGCATATATACGTTAAATCTAACCGATTGATTTAATGGCTGTTTAACAGGGTTATCCTGATTTCAGAAAAATAAATCACCCCATGTAATATTATAAATGATTAATCTGAACTAAAGATGTGAAGAAAGAACATATTAGATTCAAATGCATTCTTAGAGAACTTTAGGTGGCTTTGGGAATCAAATTCTGAAAAGTATGTGACTTGTAAAACTTATAAAATAATTTTACCAAACACTTAATATATTTTCCTAGGAAAGACCAGTGCACCTTACAAAATAACTCCATTCAGGCAGTAAGTGAATTATGTTCTTTGGAGTTTATTATTTCATCTTCATACCAATCCTCCAAAATAATGAGCACAGTCTAATGTAAGACAGAAAGCAAACCGGAGTTTTGAGAGGGTGCTGAATGATAATTGGATACAAGACTTCTAGGCTTCATCCATCTTCTCCCTAAATCATTGCTATCTGGCAAGATGAGATTGAATTGTTTTTATAATCTGATCTCAGAAATACTTTCACAATAATCCAATAATCAGGAAGAAGTCACTAGAACTATCAGTGAGGGTATTAAAGTAAACGTGGAAACGGACAAGAGCCCATCTGAAAGGCTCCTCACTCTAGCCCTGATTATGCCAGTTTCTTCTCTTATCTAATTGATATTCTAGTGCTAAAATAGTAACAGATACACAAACACACACACACACACAAACATACATGCATGGACATATGTCCTATTTAAGAAATCCAGAATGAAACAAAGTACTATTATAAATAGGACAATATCAACAGATTGTGCCAACCTCTAAATGAGCCATGTCAGCAGTGAGATCAGAAGTAGTAAGATCTTTCATAAAAACATGCTTAATACTTGATGTCGAAAGCCTTGTGGTGAGGACAGGATCCATGAGGAGAAGGAGAAGAAAAGGTAAGCAGGGCTACTTTAGTACGCAAAATGGCACGGCATGCTCGTCAGAGCTGATTGTGAGCCCTTCAGTGTCTGCGGAAGTGGAAACTCCTGACAAACCACCATTACAATTTGAAAGCATCATTCTAAGCTCTGCGTAGGAACAAACAAGGGTAGATCGATAGGACAGGGAAGCAACATAGTAAAATGTAGGCATCATTCAGGCAAGAGCACTGTGGTGGCTGTGGCCAAAATTCAGGACTGAAAACAGACACAATGAGCTCTAGAACGTGTGATGGATTTTGTAACATAAGGAATATTCAAAGGTAATGTGGTGGGGAACGAAATAAGAGGAAAGAATAAATGTGATTCAGAAAGAAAATGAAAGAGCATGCATATAAGGGGTGGGGGTGGGGTTTGTGGGTAGGTAGGGATGTGGGTAAAAATGAGAATTATCTTGTGTCATATGCTGGTACAAATTCCCCAGTACTGTGTGTGATTGTGAGCTGTATATAGAATGTACCAATAAAGAATTCAATTTTTAAAAATAGACACGGGAGACCGACCTCTGGCTATTCTTACATCCAGAGCATTAATTAATCTTATTTTATTTAGTTCCAAAAAATCTTGTTTTTCTTGATCACTTTAATCATTTTTCCACTTTTTTTAATACTAGCTTGTAATTGAGGTATGACTAGGTGATGTTTTTATTATTTCTATCCAGAATCACATCAGCTCTGTTATTTACAGTTTTAATGTCCTTTTTGGGTGCAGGCTCTTTGGGAAATTTCTTTATTTTCTATATGTCTACTATTTATAATTTTCAATGCCTTTAGGGCCTTTTATTATATAATTGTTAACTTTTGTGTAGATTCCCATACCATATAACTGTTCATGTATATTGTACTATTATTTTTTCCTTATGCCCTTTGGAATCATTATTATGAATTCATCTTACTCATTTTAGACTCACTACCTCCCTGCTTTCTTCTTAGTATTTTTTCATAGTAACAATTTTTCTTCTTTTATATTTTAAACTTCCTGATGCTACTTTCTCAGTAAAATTTTTCAGAATACAGAAAAATCCATTTTAAGTTTTTAGTTGTATCTGAATTTATTATTCTACTCTATTTGCTGTGGGCTGCTTCTAATTTCTTCTCACCAATTTTGTATATTTACATTGCACTTCTATTTATTTGGGGTGGCACATTCCTCGACTAATTATACACCACCAGATGGGTTCAGAGGGTGCTGGTTGATGTTAACGTTAGGTTCTGATGCTCTGATGTAACAATGTCTTCTGCTTTTCTCTCAAAACTATTTTACAGCAGAATAAACTCTGCAAATGCTCGTTAAGGAGACTGTTCCTCCAAAGGTTCTCAGGAACCGCAGTTGCCTGGAGGGAAAGTTGACCACCTGGCTGTGGCTCTGGGTTCTCTGAAAGCCCATCTCTGAGGCCGCTGCCGACCCTTCAGTTCCTCTCAGTGCTGTGGCTACTTCTGTGTTTTCTGGTGGCTACGGAGCAAGAGGATAGCAGGGACCGACAAAACGTGCTGATGATAGGTCTGTCTTCACTCTCCATCCTGGGGTCTTCTTCCACTCTGAGGAGTGAAATTCCCACAAAGGGACCTCCTGTTGCCTGTCGGCCAGTTTCTGGTTGTTGGTTCTGCCTCTGCTCAGCTCTTCTGTGAGTAGCATTGCAGCACTTCTAGACTTTGGACCAGAGGAAAGTCACACGTGTGAGTTTCCTCTGTCTGATACATAAATTCCATTGATTCGATTTAGCATAGTAGCTTGGATGTAAATGTTAAACTGCAAATATCATATACATGTTATTTTATTAAGGGGTACAGTGCTACATGGTTCTTTTTAATATATAATTACTATTTTTATATTTTGAATATATGAATCCTCAATACATACTAAAATTTTATTGTTAAACTTGACTGAATATGGTTTTCTTATTTAAATTAATGGGTAAAAACGTATGATGTTCCAATATCAATTAGTATCTCATATGGGTCAACTATATTGCAAACATTTCATCAAATAATTGAGTGAAATGACTTTCAATTGTTTATTCTCAGTCTTTTTTGCTCTTCCTACGTTCTCTCTCGCTTTACATAGTTTTCTAAATTATTTTTCCTACAGCACCTGTGTCGTAAGTAATCTGTTACTATTCCCAGCCGGTGGGAACCAGACAAGTAACACTGAGGCATGTTTTGGTCAGCACGTCTGAGCCTTGTTCTGGCGCATTTGTGTATTTGCTATCACTTTGCATTTGGTAAAACCAATCATAACCAGTTTCTCATTATTCCCCAGCTCTTGAGACTGGTAGCATCAGTAGGAATTAGAAAGTTCAAACCCAGTAGTTTATTTGCTTCTCTGATTCACCTGAAAAAAGAGAATATCTAATTCTTATTTCCCAATGATTTAATCTTATTCAGACATGAACAAATAAAACCAAGGGTCCACCTTATGTACTTTAATTATTACAAAATGAAAAAAAAATAATTTAATGTTTTTGCTATTACTTTCGAGTTGAAGATGCTGAGACTAAATAAAAATTCCATGAACTGACATATTTTACAGTTTTTCATTTCAAGATTAAACTGTTGTCCTCGACATTTATTAAATATTTAAGAAGAACATTTGTGTTTTCTATATTTACATATTAGCATTTTAACCTTTTATTGCTAAGATCATTTATTATGAATTTGACTTAAAAGCTTGTTAAATGCTGGGCATGTCAAAATGGAAAACAGGTTGTACCTGTCTGATAATGACAGATAGAGAAGTAGTCACAAGATAATGAAATTGGCATTTTATACATATATATCACATTTAATATGCATATATTACATGAATACATGTATATAATATTCATATTAAACTAGCTCTGAGAAGCCCAATTAATATGAGGGAATTGAGTAGGTGGAACAATGGAATAAGTGTTTTAAAAATAAAAGCTGAAAGATTCCCAGTAACACATTTCTCACTTTTATGTATTTATTCATTAACTGTTATTAAAATACTTAGCTCACAAATGTACAAAGTTTATTGAAGTTCTCATTTCTTGCCAACACTGCCTCACGCCTACTGTCCACAAGCATCCAAACTCATCCCAAAATGTATTTTAAAATTCTTAATAAACATGTTAATAACATATTCCCCACACATTTTGAAATTCCAGTGAAATCTTTTGAAGTAAGAGCATCTTAAGTTTTATATGCACTCTAAAATGGAAGGTAATATTTCTGTACATAAGTAGCTGCTGACTTTTTCAGAAGGAAATCTAAGTAACTAAATGTTACAGTCATTTTTAATCTTTCTATAATGAGGACTTAACCTCAGTCCCAGTGCGAGCGTGTGTGTCTCTGGGGTTTTGAATGTGGCAGATGAAGTATGTGGTGATGATTTACAGGACTTTATTAAACTGTTCAAGGCTCCCCTTGTAATGTATTTATTCCTGATGGCTTGCTTTCTGCACTGTCAGCTGCAAGTATTATAATCTGTCATTCTGGGTCGGTGAAGTTTCTAGGTTCATTTTGATTTTGTGTTGCCTATCGGTTGTGTTGCCAGAAGTTAATTTCAAATTTATTTTCTTAGAAAGACTTATCCACCTTCCATCTGATTCAGCGAAGTTGTACAACTGAAATATTTTGACCTGTGTGCACATTCATAATAATGTAATTAATCTTCATAGATAAGAGATTTTATTTCAGTAATTGGTTAAAACTCTCAATTATAAAAAATAACTGAAAAATTTAAATCGTGGTATGAAGTGAAATGAATTTACTTTTCTTTTATATAATTACTTTTTATCAGTTGTTAATAAAGCACTTAGGCATTTTTCACTTTTCTAGTGGTCAAATAGTTTCTTTCATATAGATAAGCTATGTGTATACTAAGAATAATGTCTTATGTGCTAACATGATACAATAACTAATCCTATATTCACAACATAAGGATTTAGAAAGAGATTAGTTTTGGACTTTGTTCAGTAATCACATTGTAGTGTTTTCATGACTCAAATCATTTTATAAATTTCAGTTTTTACACTGGCTTAACACATAAGGTAGACAGCTACTTTCTCTTGATGTTCTATGTGTGGATTCCTAGAGATACTTCACCCCTCAGCTTTCCTATGTTGCACTAGTTACCTGTGACTGTCACTCTGTGCTCTGTGCTCCTTCTGTGTGAGTCATATTAGTCATCCTAGGAATCTACTACAGTACCTAGGTGTTTAGTCAATTTTACTTTTTGAAAAGATGGCATTTTAAGAAACCGCTAAAGTCTGCTTACTGTATTTAAAAATAACCATAAAAGTGATATTTTGGAACTTTCTTCAGGTGAGTGGAGAAAGTTTTGTGCATTCTGAGACCATGATCAATGTAATATTTTACTCCAGCAAATTAAAGACACAGCAATTAATGCAGTAAACTACATGTAGTGATTCATTAAAACAAAATTAAATGCAAACAATTCATCTACCAGAACTTCATTGATTACTGCTTTATAAACTCCAAGGAAGAATATATATATATATATATATATATATATATATATATATATATATATATATAAAACATGAGTCATATATGTGTATATATATGACCCATATATATACACATGTATACATAGGAGACACTCAAAGTTTTCAACAAGGTCCTTATGTAAAACAAATTCTTTGTCACTCAAAATCTACAGACATTGGTTCATCTTGACCTTATACTCAACATCACTCTGAGGATTATTTTAATTCATTCGTCTCCTACAGTGGTGCATATTTCCAATCCCAGCACTCAGGAGGCTGAGGCAGGAGGAAGTTAGACTATGTAAGGAGTTCAAGGACAATCCGGATGACATAATGTTAGGTCTTGTCTCAAAATAGCAATAATGACAAAATGATTATTTTAATTCAAATTTTAGACTTTTATACTGATTAAAATATTTAAAAATTAGAACACATTACTGGCAGAATAAAATTAAAAGAACTGACACAGAGGCACATTCCTGTAATCTAAGCACATCGGAGGCTGGGACAGGAGCGTGACCAGGAGGTGGAGATTAGGCTATGCTCCAGCGCATTCAAGGCCCTACTGAACTATATAGTGTGACCTTGTCTCAAAAAGCTCCCCAAACACACACACACACACACACACACACACACACACACACACCAGAATCTAATAATAGTGGTAGTAATAATAATAATAATAATGAAAACAATAAAATATGTTCAGTAAATCTAGTTCTATACTGTGGATCAGAGTTCTAAAAATATGTATGAGGTCAAGCCTTTTTCTGATTTAGTTTAGGACATTACATGAAACCATCTTCAGTGATAATTACATGCTACTTAGTTTGTTAGAAATGCTAATTTACACATTCAGATTTCCTAGATGTTTCTAGATTACAAGTCTGCAGAAGAGCATTTGTGTTTGCCATCTAGTGGCAAATCTGAAAAGACAAAACAAAAACACAGACTTATATTTGAAAATGCAGAGGCCAAAAGATGGAGGGATAAATTATAGTGTCTTCTTCGATCGTGTGTCTCCTACATATATATATATAATCAAGGAGTTCTGGGAGGCAAGTTCTGGGATGGAGCTTTCAAAGTACATATAATAAGTGATGATTCTATAGCTCAAACCAACACCATATGATGTTGTCTGCAAACACCTGAAATCTGGACAGAAAGGGTTTTTTTCTTCCTTACTCTCATGGCTGGGCAGTTAATGTTGATAATATAGCAGTCATCACTAGAGTCGCTTCTGTTTGGGTTATGAACTCACATAGACATTTTGTTTGGTCTGTTTGTTTTCCATGGAACCCGATTCACCTATTGCCTTTGCTCAGGGACCAACTAGACCAAATCTCAGCTGATTACTGAAGCTTTGATATGATATTACTTTGTACACAGTAATGGTTCTTAACAATGGAATCTAAATTTGTGCTCACCAATACTTTTATTGAAGACTTGGAGAAAAACTCATTCATCACAGAGATATGCCACACAATTTTCTCAGAAATAAAATAATATTATTTTTGTCAAAGAAGTAATAGTGGCCTCTTGATTGTGAAATTTATTCTTAAGTCTGGAAATGACCAGAGAGATGAAGTTCAGGTAGAACTACCTTGAGAAGTTTGAGTGTTATTCTGCAATAACAAATATATTGAACTAAAACTTAATACATTACAATAT
This sequence comes from Thryonomys swinderianus, assembly GCA_004025085.1. Taxonomy (NCBI): domain Eukaryota; kingdom Metazoa; phylum Chordata; class Mammalia; order Rodentia; family Thryonomyidae; genus Thryonomys; species Thryonomys swinderianus. Next base: position 44,558 of record PVIC010008439.1, read on the forward strand.
GTCTTAAATGGCTATGACATATGGTTTCTAGATTAACAAGAATTATTATGCTTTTTAAAAATCAATTTTTTAAAAATCCATGACAAAAATGAGTGTATAACAAGAATTTGTGCATAGTAACAATTCCTCGGAACATAACACAGACAAGAATGGTTCTTACAAGAAAACAAGAAAGGAAAGTGAATTAAAAAGTAGAATTACTAGGTTTAAAGAATATAAGACTTTGTTGCTGGCAGAGGTGCAAGTCCAGAAGAGGTGAGCATTTCATAGAAGGGCAGAGTACATGGCTTATCAATTTGGAACATGTACTGTCACAGTTACTTACGGGGTTTTCTTGTTAGGAGAAAACCAGCCCAAGCAAATACAATACTGGTTATGTAATCAATCCTCATTACCATAAACAACTAAAGGTGTTATCACACTATGAGTATAAGAAAAAAATAAAAGTTATTCAAAATCTAGGGACTTGGGTATTTCTGAGTATATCCACATCATTAACTCTGCCACTGGGTAAGTATAAAAATCAAAATTCAGAACATGGGTTAAATGTAAGGGCTTAGAACCTTTGGGGTGTGAGTTCCCTGGTGTGCTCCACAGAGAACGTACAGCAGATAAAGGACTGACAGTAAAGAGACATTTAAATAGACCGGGGGGGGGTCGGAAGTAAATATTTGCTGTAATTTTGTAAGAGTTGAGGCAACAGAGACTTCGCTATCATTTTTCTACACTTTACATTTTCTAGAGTATTATGATGCACAGACAATGGAAAGGGATTCTGGGATTGATTAGTTGAATATCTAATTTTGTAGGAAAGATACTTTATACACTGGATATTTTTTGTAGTGTGAGTAGCTAATGGGGCATCTGCAACGCAAGTAGTACACATCTTCAACATTTTTCCTTTTTCAAATACCCACAGTTGCATTTAGTTAAACATTGATTTGGAATGGAAACTTTATTTGACTTGTTCTTTGAACACTAAACCTACATAATTCTTACCTAGTTTTATAATAGTGAAATATATTAATATTAATTCCCCTTTCAATGTTTACAGTGTACATACACCATTTTTAATGTATTAAGATGATATTACTTTTACTTCAATATGTATTTCAAGGGATTCATTATTTTCCAAAGAAAAAAAAATAGGGTGCACAATTAAAATAACAGAATAAGATATAATATATAAAATGAGAGAAAATATTTGGAAAATAAATATTTGATATTAGAACTGATCTAATATAATATATGAGAATAATATTCAAACAAATATGAAATTCAAACTACTTAACAGTAAAACCTCATAAGTTGTTTGAAAATTTAACATTTATCTGACTATATTTCTCAGAAGAAAACATGAGTGGTCAAAGTGAATAGAAAGATATGCAATATCAATAACCATCAGAGATATAGGCCAAAACAAATAGGTTTGTTCTCCAGTAAGAATGACTGTATTCAATGAGATAGAAAATATAACATGGATGTGGAGAAAAAGAACTTTACAGAATGTTAATGTAAAAGTAAATTAGTAGACCACTATTAAAAATCATATGCAGATTTGTCAAAATTTAAAAATGAACTACCGTACTATTCAACAAATGTATTACTTCATATGCATCCAAAGGACATAAAATCAATATACTGAAGAAATATTAGCATATACCCTTGTTCATTGAAGCATTATTCACAATAACTAAGATACAGAATCAACCTACAACTCCATTAATAAATAGAGGATAAGATATGGATATGTTTGTCCATCAATAGATAAAGTGATATGTGTGTTACACACTTGTTATGGAACAAAATGGGAAGTTTTGTCATGTACAGTACACAGGTGAACATGGAGAACATATGGAAAGTTAAGTGAGCCAAGTGCATGGAGATCAACACTGAATGTTCTCACCTATAAGTAGAACCTAAAAACATTAAACTCTAGAAGCCAGAGAATTGAGGCCATGGCCAGGTGTGGCAGAGGAAATGCTCAGTAGACACTGCTGGAGGAACATCAAATTTCATTTTGATAGGATGAATAAGCCTTTGAGACCTATTGCACAAATGTCATCTATATTTAACAGTCTATTTTAATTTTGAAAATTGCAAGGGTGGATCTTGAGCATTCTCAGCAAAATTAGCTCATGAGTATTTTAATTACACAGATTAGCTGTCCAGAGTATGTACATATCCCAAAATATTATACTGTACAGAATAAATAAGCTCAATTGCAGTCAATCCATTTATTTACAGTTTAATAAAGAAAATGAGAATGAGAATAAAAAAGTATAATTTTGTAGATGTGTTAAATATATTTTTAAAACTTTTTGTTTTAAATCATGTTCATACCATTAGTCAATCAAATTCTCTAGATGATTGATGGAAATCCAGCAGTTTTTTTTTTTTTTTTTTTTGAGATGGGGTCTCGCTTTGTAGTTCAGGCTGGCCCTGAGCTCACTATGTAGCCCAGGCAAGCCTGGAACTCAGCAGTCCTCCTACCTCTGCCTCCTGAGTGCTGAGATTATAGGCGTGAGCCACCACCCCTGGCACTGTGGTATGTGGTATTGATGGCTGGTGGGCGTGAGTCACCACACCCAGCATTGTATGTGGTTACTGGGATCAAACTCAGGACCTTGCGCTTGTGAGGCAGGCGCCGGAACCGCTGAGCTAAATCTCCAGCCCAGAAATCCAGTAATTTTAAAGGAGAAGCAAGATGGCATCCTTTATGTACCCTATACTTCATAAAATTTAACTTCTGAGATTGAGTTTATGTTCACAGTAATACCCTTAGTAATAACTTTTTTCTTATAGTCGAGAATGTTATATAGATATTATAAAAGGTAACTTCATTGTGGGTAACATTGTATATCACTTTATAGTATTGTTTAGGTTGTTCAGGTGTTAATATTGCTCAATATTCTTAATTTGTTCCTTTTTTTCTATTTATGGTGGAAAGCAATCATAAAACCAGTAGTGTGTGTACAACATTTATAAATAATATTTGTGAATCTATAGAAGAAAATTCTGCAAAAAAATAAAATACGAAAAACAATTCTGCATGAAAAAAGATGAATTATAGAATAGATTTATTTATGATTTTGAAATGAGTTTGTTTATCTCTGTTTGCACCTTTATGCTTAGGAAAAATATTATTATTTTATTTACAACAAATACAGAGAAAAAAGTAATAACAGGAAGTTGTGGACTGAAAACTATTTTGATGCCCAAACTCAGTAGGTAACAATACTTATGAAGCTTTTGTAGTACAGACTAAGAAATTATTAGAGTGAAATACTGTTAACTCACATTTACACATTGTAATTAAATGCCACAGAGGTTTCTCTGGTGCTTTCCCTATGCTAAAAAAGCCATTGCTATTTCCTTTCTCAGTCTGAGTTTTGTTCTGATTTTTAATTAACTCAAAGCTAAGAAGCTTCCTTTAAAGCATTCTGTCCCCAGGAGTATGCTCTTCCAATTTCTAATGAAAAATAAACACTAGGTGTACTTAACCTGGTACTAGGTTTAATTGGGATTCATTTAATTTTTCTTTCCAAAACTCTTGGATCAATATGTGATTTCACTTCTACTACAAAGTCTTAGTTTTAGACAGTCATGTTAACCCTGCAGTATATTTAAT
>PVIC010008440.1:0-30049 GCA_004025085.1 Thryonomys swinderianus
CTGTCCTCTTAATTGCTTACATCTTTATACAAGAGGGAAACTAGTTTCTGTTTTGCCTTCCACTCCTAGTCTCTCTATTTACCTCTGGTTCCCACACCCTCTCCTGTCTTCCAATCAGAACCAATACCCAGAAATAAAAGGCTCTCAGTCTGCCCTAAATCTTTTTCTGTATTATTATAAGAAGATATGCAAAGTCTCCAGTGTTCTTGCAGCTCTCAGGTGGTATTGTCTTATATATGTCCAATTAGCCTCTGTTACCCTCCAGCATATATGAGGTTCTCAAGAACTATGGGGTCTTTATAAATCTGGAACCCTATTTCTAAGCTTTCATTCTCCTTCTGTCTTCCTACCTCCCTGACTCCCTAGTGACCTTTTATTCCCAAAGGGTACTGCAGGTACATTTAAGACATGCATGTTGTATACACATTGCTGATTAATTCTAAATTTTGGCTTATGGACATAGAGGTAACGCATGAGTTCAAAGTCTTCAGAATAGAAATTATCAAAACTTTTCATTTACTGTGTTTAACATTGTTGTTGGTACTGATTTTATTATGGTAACAAAGATAACATGATTGTTCTGTTCAAATACCTCCCATGATGTCCCAGAACTGAGAACTCTCAAGGATCATTACAGATTCAAGGAGGACACCCCAGGAAGGTGCCACTTCCAAAAGGTCCCAAATAATAGAAAGCAAACATTGCCCTAACACCAGGAAAGGAATTAAACAAATAACATTATTAACAACAAAGGAGTAGAAATGAGAAAATATTCAAAAAGCCAGACACAAAAATCACCACCCCAGGGAAATTCAGGGAACAGAGAAATAGAGCAACTGAAACTCAAACACCAGGACTCTCTGAGATGGTAACAAAAGCATATCAAATAAAATGGAAATCAGAACTCATTTCTGAGATGAAAACAGAGAGACTGCCCTTAGTGAGGGATTTCATTAAAGAAGAGATCAGCGAGTGATAGAATCTAAGATAGCAAAAGCAATGGAACATTTTAAACAGCTTAAAGCAGAGCTCCAGGTGATTAAAAATGGAGTGAAAGTTTGCAAAGCAGGATGAATGAAGCAGGGAACTGAATTTCAAACTTAGTTGACAGGATAGCAGCCAATGAACGGGAAAGACACAATCCATGGAACATAGCAAGAGACCATGAGAAATCAATCCACAGCTTCTAGATGATTCAAAGAAGAATAACATAAGACTGACTGGAGTCACTCGGGAAGCAGGAGACAGTGAAAAAGACATTAAAAAAAAATGTTGTCAGGGCCAGAGGGTTAGCTCAGTGGTTCCGGCGCCTGCCTCGCAATCGCAAGGTCCTGAGTTCGATCCCCGGTAACCACATATAATGCTGGGTGTAGAGGCACGCCCACCAACAATCAACACCACATGCCACAATGCCGGACGTAGTGGCTCAAAAATCCCAGCACTTGGGAGGCAGAGACAGGCGGATTGCTGAGTTTGCGGCGGCTTGCCTGGGCACCATAGTGAGCTCAGGGCCAGCCTGAACTATAAAGTGAGACCCTGTCTCAAAAAGCAAAAAAAAAAAAGTGTTGTCAGAGATAACGGCAGAAAACTTCACAGGAAAAGAATTGGACATACAGGTTAATGAGGTCTATAGGACTCCAAAAAGCTGTGACATAAAAATATCTACACCTAGACATATAATTATCAAGGTTGCAGATACACAACAAAGAGTGAAATACTGAAAGCAGTGAGAGAAAGGAAGAAAATCACCTACAAAGGGAAGCCCATTAGGATCACAGCAGACTTTTCAACACAAACACTCAATGCAAGGAGAGCCTAGAGGGAATGTTTTAAGCATTGCAGGAAAAAAACCTCCAACCTAGACTGTTGTATCCTGCAAAACTATCTTTCAGAATAGACAGAAAAGAAAAAGTTCACAAATATGAAACCTGCACTCCAAAACATTCTAAAGAACATCTTGAAAAAAAAAAAAACACAGAAAATTCCATACCTATGACACCCAACAGAGTGAACTCACTGGGGCAAACAAGAAACTGAATGGAAAAGGGAAAAAGCAAGGACAAAAAGAGCCAAGAACAGGGAAACATGGAAGCTCTAAATATGTCCATATCAGTCATAACCATTAATGTCAATGGATTCAATGGGCCAATTAAAAGACACAGACTAGCAGATTGGATCAAGAAGCAGGATCTTACAATTGGATGCATACAGGAAACACACCTAATTCAGAAGGAAACCCATAGACTGAAAATAAAGTGTTGGAAAACAATCCTCCACACCACAGGAAACTGCAAAAAAGCAGCTGTAGCCAACTCATTTGCCAATAAAATAGATTTCAAACCCAACTATATAAAACAACTATATATTTATGCACCCAACTATATAAAACAAACATTAATGGACATGAAAAGTCAGGTAACCACTAATACAATAGTAGTAGGGGACTCCACTGTCACAAATTGACAGATTGACTGGTAAAAGAATCACTATGGAAATACTTGAGCTAAACCAAACTTTTGAACAAATGTACTTAATAGATGCCTAAAGAGTATTTCATCCTAAAAAGTCAGAATATACTTTCTTTTCAGCTGCTCATGGGTCATTCTCCAAAATAGATCACATCCTAGTTCATAGAACAGGCTTAAGTAAATGCAAAGGAATTGAAGTTATCCCCTGCATACTATCAGACCATAGTGCCTTGAAACTGGAGCTGAATAACAAAAGAAATTCCAAGGTCCTCATACACACAGGGAAACTGAACAACACTCTGTTGACCAACCAATAGGCCACAAAAGAAATTAAACAGTCTCTACATTAAATGATAACCCTAGTACAACATACAGGAATCTATAGGACACAATGAAAGCAGTTCTACGAGGGAAATTCATAGCAGTGAATGCCTACACCAAGAAAATAGAGCAAGCTCAAATAAATGACCTAATACTGAACCTCAAGTTACTAGAAAAAGAAGAGCAAGACAAAACCAAAGCTCATACTAGGAAGGAAATTATAAGGATCAGAGCAGAAATTAATCCAATGGAGAGTAAGAGAATGACACCAAAAAAAATCAGTGAATTGAAGAGTTCATTCTTCAAGAGGATAAACAAAATTGACAGATCCCCAGCCAATCTTATCAAACAAAGGAAGGGAAAAGCTCAAATCTATGCAATTAGGAATGAGAAGGGGTAAATCACCATAGATCCATAGAAATCCAGAGGATAATAAACACCTATTTTGAAAATTTGTACTCCAAAAAAAAAAAAATGGAAAATGTAGAAGGAATGGATAAATTCTTAGACACATATGAACTTCCAAAGCTGAACAAAGATGACATGAAAATGTTAAAAACCCAGTATCAATCTGTGAAATTAAAAATTTTACTTAAAAAAAAACCTACCAACAAAGAAAACCCCTGGTCCTGGCTTCACTGAAGAATTCTGTAAAACTTTTAAAGAAGAGTTAATGCCACTACTTCTCAAACTCTTTAATGAAATCAAAAGAGAAGCTGTACTCCCAAAATCATTCCTTGAAGCAACCATTACCTTGACTCCAAAGGCAGAGAAAGATCCAACCAAAAAAGAAAACTACAGGCCAATCTCTCTAATGAACATTGATGCAAAAATCCTTAATAAGATACTGGCAAACAGAATACAGATAGTTACCAAGAAAATCATACACCCTGACAAAGTCAGATTTATCCCAGGGATGCAAGCCTGGTTTAAGATACTTAAATCAATAAATGTAATACACTACATTAACAAACTCAAGGACAAAAAGAAATATGGCCATCTCAATAGATGCAGAAAAAGCATTTGACAAAATCCAACTCCCATTCATGATCAACAACCTACAGAGAATCAGGATACATTTTTATCTCAATCTAATATAAGCTTTTTTATGAGAAACCAACAGCCAGCACCATACTAAATGGACAAAAACTGAAAGCTTTTATACTACGATCAGGAATGAGACAAGGATGCCCACTGTCACCACTCTTGTTCAATACAGTGCTGGAAACAGTCACAGCAATCAGGCAAGACAAAGAAATAAAAGGAATAAAGATATGTAAAGAAGGTGTTAAACTGTCTTTATTTACTGATTATATGATTCTCTATATAGAGGATCCTAAAAACTCAACCAAAAGACTGCTAGACTTAATTGCCAAATTTAGTAGTGTAGCTGGAAATAAGGTCAATGCTCCAAAATTAACAACCTTTTCATACACAAACAACAAACTCAACGAGAGAGAAATCAGGGAGTCAATCCCTTTCAAAATAGCACCCAGAAAATGAAATATCTAGGAATCAATTTAACAAAGGAGGTGAAATGCCTGTACTCTGAAAACTACAGGATTCTCAAAAAGGAGATAGAAGAGGATATCAGGAAATGGAAGGACATCCTTTACTCCTCAATAGGATGAACCAACATCATCAAAATGTCTATACTATACAGATTCAATGCAATTCCAATTGGAATCCCAACACCATACTTCACAGAGCTAGAGAAAATCATCCAAAAATTCATCTGGAATCACAAGAGACCTAGAATAGCACAAGAAATTCTAAGCAACCAGGACATGGCAGGGGCTATTACAATTCCCAACTTAAAATTGTACTATAAAGCCACTGTGATAAAAAAAAAAAACTGCTTGGTACTAGAAAACTAACAGACCCAATGACCATTGGAATAGATTAGAAGATCCAGAAACAACCCCAGATACACTAAGCCACCTTATCTTTAACAAAGGAGCCAAACATCCTCATTGGAAGAAAGACAGTCTCTTTAATGTATGGTTCTGGAAAAACTGGGCTTTAACCTGCCAAAAACTAAAGCTAGAGCTATCTCTTTCACCGTGTACTAAACTAAAATCACAATGGATGCAAGATTTAAACACTAAAACAGAAACAATAAACCTGCTGCAAAACAGGTTAGGTAAAACTCTTGGAGACATTGGCTTAGGCAGAGACTTTATGAACAAAACCTCTATAGCACAAGAACCAGCAGAAAGAATCAACAAATGGGATCTCATCCTATTAAAAAGTTTCTGCACAGCAAAGAAACCACTGGTACCACTAAAAGACAACCAACCACGTGGGAAAAAAATCTTTCCTAGCTATTTGTCAGACAAAAGGCTACTATCTAGAATATATAAAGAAAAACAAATGAGTCCCCCCAAGTTCAAAGAACCAATTCAAAAATGGGCGTCTGAAATGAGCAGACACTTCTCAGAGGCAGAAGTCAAAGCAGCTAAGAAGCATACGGAGAAATGTTCAACAGCACTGGTCCTTTGAGAGATGCAGATAAATATAACACTGAGATTTCATCTCACTGTACAAAGAATGGCTGCTATTGTGAAATCAACCAGCAATAATTGCTGGTGAGGCCGCGGGGAGAACGGAACCCTTCTCCAACGTTGGTGGGATTATAGACTTGTACAACCATTGTGGAGATTCCTCAGTAAACTACTATGATTAGAGATCCCATTTGACCCTACTATTCCCCTGCTAGGAATATACTCAAAGGAATTAAAAGATTCATATTTTAAAGACATATGTACACCCATGTTCATAGCAGCTTAGTTTGTGGTAGCCCAATCTTGGAAACAACCCAGATGCCTGTCAACTGGAAGCTGGATAAAGAAGATTTGGGTTTTTTATAAAATGGAGTATTACTCTGCCATAAAGAATGAGAAGTTTCATTCATTTATATGCAAATGGATACACCCTGAGGATACACTAATAACTAAAATAAATAGGTCAGACATGTAAATACTGTATGTTTTCTTTGGTATGAGAACGTGTAGATGTAAATCAGTTCTAGAATGTATGATAGATTTTCTAAACTAGGAAATATTCAAAGGGAATGTGGTGGGGGAACATAATGAGGGGAAGGAATAAATATGATTTGGAAAGAAAAAAGAAATATCATGTATATAAAGGGTGGGGAGTTGTGGGTGGGTAGGGATATGGGTAAAAACAAGAATTAACTTGTGTCATATACTGGTATAAGTTTCCCAGCGTTGAGTGTGATTGTGAGCTGCATATAAAATAACCATTAAAGAATTCAATAAAAAATTCATCTTGTTTTCTAATTTTTCCATGAGCACGTATTTTTGCATAACTTTTAATTTTTCAAAGAACAGTAGGGTGGATGAGTGTTGAGATCAAAAGTAATAATCTCAGCTCCTAACAATAGCAATGTGACATGCAGCACTTTACTGTTCAAAACCTCTTTTTGAATCTGTTGAATGATTACACAGAACCAAAATAGCATATATTCTGGTCCTTCCAAATCCATAGGCAATTTCTATGCATGAATCCCTGGAGACAGTAAGAGGGTGCATGCTAACATTAGTTCACACTAAAAACGTTTTTATTTTGCTGTCGTAGGTATTCAGAAGACCAGAACTGACAGAGGAACTTGTGTGGTTATTTTCACATGTTGCATAAATTTGAAATAACAGGTGCTCAGGGAAACTGTGTCTATATACTTGCTAGGAAAGTATTCTCAGGTTTCTTTTCTAATCATGGAAATAATGATACATTAATGGGACAATTACCTCTACTGTAAAAACAGCCAAGCAACCAGATGCATGAAACTCACATTCAGGAGCAATGAAGTCATGGGTAAGTGTCCCAAGCATTCTAGATATGAAACTTAAAGTGTTACATAACCTACAAGTCTCAAGTTTTCCCAAGTCCACTGTGTACCTAATAAAATCTTTCCTAGGACTACTGAACAATTCCAAATGCATCTATCATGACTTTTGGATCAATTCCAGCAAAACACAACATGTCCCTGATGGGGACATTTAGGGATACAATTACTGTGTGCTCATGATCACTATGTAAGATGAATGGAAATTTTTGATTCACAGATGGAAAGAGAAAAGGAAGAAAGGACATTCAGTTCTAAGACCAACAGACTAGAGTGACCATAAAGAGCAAGAAGAGGGACTAATGCCTTCACTAGCCTTGGGAAACCCAAGGAAAGAGGACAGTGAAACATTTCAGGGGGCATTCACATCACCCACCAGCCTGGCACCATCCTTGAGTAAATGACTGTCTGGGTTCCTCTACTATTGAGAGCAAGTAATTCTGTCAGGAATGAAAGTGAGGACTGAGCACTCAGGATGAGCTCAGTGTGGAGTCAAATGACAATGATGTAAGCTGACCCTAGTTAACCATGAGCTGGCTTCCCTGTTTCCTCTCTTGGCATCCATTAGCCTAACTTCTATAATAATTGTTTTAAAACACAAATCAAATGGTGTCCTAAAGGGTTCTTACCACAGAGAAAGAAATCTAATGTTCCCATGGGCCACGGATTAACCATAGATCTTAGTTCTACTGTGACCATCTGGTTTACAGCTCAGGAGGTTGCTTTGCCTGGTACTCCCATGGTTCATTCCCTGGTTGTAGCTAAGTCCCTGATCAAACATCTTCTCAGAGAAGTCACTTCTCTGTTAAAATATGACTATCTTCTTTCCCCCCTGATTTACTTTTTTCCAATAGTTTGTCACTTCTCATTGGATCATCTTTTTTTCCCCTTAATTTGTCTGCCTCCCTGATTAGAATCAGGGTCTGTGAGGGAAGCACTTGGTCATCTTTTCTTCCGTACTCTAGCACTGAGAGCCAGGCCTGGGACCAGGCAATGGCTCTATGAATGTCTGATGAATGAAAGTGTTCATTCACTCTGAACTTGCATTAAGCATTACTGGAGCTAGTGATTTGTAGAGCTGAAGGTCACAAGTACTACCTTTTCATTGTCAAACTAAATTGACATTTTACTTCTGATTGTTTTGCTAGTTTCTGGGCATTTTCTTTGGACAAAGTCTCTAAGGCAAATACAGATTTCTGTGAATCAGTGTTCTCTGGGTGGTAGCTTCCTCCACCCTCATTGCCCAAACTTAAGAGTCTAGATATCTCTACCCTTGAATTTTACCTCTGTTTGCATGCAAGAAAAAAATGAATAAGGGACTAAGCAAGCCTTATTTTGTACTATTTGTAAAAGTGTGCTGAAAAGAATGCAACACAAAAATAGAAGCCCCAACACAAATTTTTACTGGAGCAAGCTAAACATTGCAAATGAGGTAAGGAAATTGAGTTTCTGAGGGCTTAAGGGACATGTCTTAGTTCATATAACAAGTAAATGACAACGTTCAAGTTTACAGATCCGTATCTGCTGACACCAAAATTAGTGCTGCCTTCTGAAATGTGAGGATATCAGTTTTTCAAGGAAACTGATTTTTGTAAACTCTTAAAGTAGTCCATGTCATAAAGGAAACCACAGAGCTGAAAAAATGACCAGAAAAAGCATGGCCAGTAAACAGTTGTTGACTATTTGCTCCACAATGACCTCTAGCACAGCCTATCAGCTCATTTAGTTTCCTAAATATTCACAAACAACCTTGTGCCCCAATTCTACTGTTGCCCAGGGCTTCTCTCTGCCAGGAGTAAAAGGCATACATACCTTTGTATTTTTGTTGTGACAAACGGTTGCTCTTGAATAATTCCACTGAAGTTTATAAAACTGCCTTTAGTATACTTCCCAGTGAATTTAGTTACCACTTAAATTACTCACAAACTAAAATTTCTGTTTACAGACCGGAGAATCCAACAGCAAGTCTTCTATGGTAGAAACTCCATCCCCCATGGGAGGTTCCCCTGAAGTTCCTGTTTCACTGTCTCAAAGCTGGTAGTTGGGATCCCAGCCAGCCCCCCCAAACTGAAAGCCCTGAGCTCCATTTGACATTGTTAGGTGTTCAACAGAAAGTAGGAAAAGGTTCCGTTGTATTGTGCCCTTCTCTTGAAAAGGATTAACCTAGGGATTATTAACCACTGCATGCAGAGGGCTGAGCAAATGCTCCCTTCTTGCTGCTGCCACCCTTAAATTTCTGAAGTGACATTTATTTGTCTGCTTTTGGTTTTCTCTTGGCTCCCTTTAACACCAGTATTATCCATGGTACTGTTCATGATTCTGAAAAACTACCTCCTGTCTCTGGAGATTCTCCATGACCTCTAATGTGCTTGAAACAGAAAGAGGGGATGATCATGAGAAAAATGAAGACCTGGAAGTCCAGAAGCCAACACCTGCTGAAAAATCCTCCCTCAAACTGGTTGCCCAAGACGATTCACATTACCTGGAAGAGGCACTAACCCTGAGAGTGAGAGGGTGCCAGCTGACACGTGGGAATTTAAAACAACTATTTCCTAGGAGCTGTACCCTGTATTGGTGAGAGGTTAGAGGAGTAGGAAGTGCCCTGAGATGCCACACACTGAAAGGTGGCCAGCTGAAACAAGCCACAGATTCTTACAGCACCAGAACATGCTTGAATAGAAATTTATAGCCTGCAAAACCTTCCCTTATGCACAGATCTATAGAATCATAGACAGTGAGGGAAGAATGTTCAATTCCCATTTTATAGAACCTAATATGGTACTGGCCACAGAGGAGACACTAAATAAATTTTGTGAAGAGATTAAAGAACTGCATGAAAAGAAAGAGAATACAAGAAAAGAGCGGTTGGAAAGAGGTGTCAGCTTTAACCAAGTTCAGAGAGGGAACTCAGTTCCAACAATTCACCTCTGCCTACCTCTGACTCCTTCTCAGGCTCTGCAAGGCTGTGAAACTCAACCTCCTCAATTACTGAAACAAGTTTAAAATAAAACGGCAGCCAAACCAACTGCTACCGGTAACAACTCTAATTTCAGGTTCCTCTTTGCTTTGCCTTATTTGAGTATTTCACTTACTGTCTTAGGTCCCAAAACAATACATTTAGTTATTACTAGATATTCTTCATCTTTTTGTACATGGAGATTTAAGTTCTAAAATGGTTTATAAAATAGGTTATACACATATTTACATTATAAGATAAATATCAAAAGTCTGCTTCTGACCTCTCAAACACCATAAGCAGGCAAGTATAAAGAAATAACTGTGTGCGATGGTCTATCCAACACTTCCAAGTGCTTTTAGCAGGAGAGTTTCAGGTTATGCAATTTGTCTATGTTGCTAGAAATGGAAATACATTTTTTGAATTATGTTTTTTAACAGTGATTTAATTCTATTCTATGTGCTTACCCTAACGTTAGCCTCCTATGGTTCCCCAGATGATCAAAAAATATCCCTTGAGTACATGTCTGACCTGTCTTTGGCTATCTGAAAATGCTTGTCTTCTATTGCCATACTTTTTGGAATATCCACTTTCTTTTCATACTAAATCTCATCCATGTCCATTCCCCTCCTTCTTTCTCCTACTGTATTGCAGAAACCCTTCATTTCCTGTTCTCAAACTTAGGAAATCATTCAGCCCAAGTCCAAACCAGCTACTCTCAGAATGACGTAATTATACTTGAGTGTACAGACTAAACCAGATTATAATCTTGTATGTTTGCAATGTGTTTTCACATACCATTATCTCAATTTAATCTTCTTAACGCCTCAGAAACATAAGAACTATCATTCTCATTCTAGAGGAAGGAAAAATGCTCTGAAAACTTAAGTAATTTACTTAAAGCTACAAAGTAATGGAATTGGTTTCAATTCTAAGCTCCCTAAAATTGACATCAAGTTACCCTAGGATCACAGCCATCAGCCTCAGACTGCATTCCCACCTCTCAGACTATGCCAGGATGCAATTTGTTTCCAAGTACATTGTTTCCTACATAGTCAAAATGTGACTGGGGGTCAAGAGTAGGTTGGTTGGAAATGCAGATTATTGGGTATTGCACCAGATAATGCAAAATCAGTTTTCTTGACAAGATCCTAGTGATTTGTATGTACTTTTTACTTTGACAAAAACCTATCCAATCACTTAAAATCTAGAAATAACTTGTTCATCTTAGAGATTTTATTATTTTTTTTATTCTCTACACAATTAGCATGTATATTTTCTGGGCTTTGTAAGAAAATTTAATAGGATCAAAACCACAATGCCGGGCATGTTGGCTCACACCTGTCATCCCAGCACTTGGGAGGCAGAGACAGGAGGATTGCTGAGTTCGAGGCTTGCCTGGGCTACATAGTGAGCTCAGGGCCAACCTGAACTACAAAGCGAGACCCTGTCTCAAAAAAACAAAAACAACAACAACAAAAAAACCCCACAAGTATTATTGCTTAAAGATTCATCCATTTTCCTACATGGCTCAAATTTAGCCTTCTTCAGGAGAGAGTAGTATTCCACCATCTGTATATACTACATTTTCTTTATTCATCTGTTGGTGGCATGTAAGTTCCTTCAGTAATTAAACTGTTGTGAATCATGCTGCTGTAAACATGGGTATGCGTGTATTACTGTAACATGATTTTAGCTCTTCCAGAAAGATGTCTAGAATAGGTACACTGTGTCAAATGGAATTTCATTTTTTTTAATTTTTGAGGGATCTCCATTTTGATTTTCCTAGTGATGGTATTATTTTATTTTATTTTTTGAATTGAATTCTTTATTGGTACATTTTATATACAGCTCACAGTCACACTCAACATTGGGGAATTTGTACCAGTATATGACACAAGTTAACTCTCATTTTTACTCATATCCTTACCCACCCACAACCCCCTTTTTCTTTCCAAATCATATTTATGCTTTCCCCTCATTACATTCCCCCACATCCCTTTGAATATTTCTTATTTTATAAAATCTATCATACATTCTAGAACTGATTTACATCTACAGGTTCTCATACCAGAGAAAAGATACAGTATTTACATATTTGTGATCTATTTATTTCAGTTATTAGTGTGTCCTCAAGGTGTATCCATTTGCACATAAATGAATGAAACTTGTCATTCTTAATGGCAGAGTAACACTCCATTTTATAGAAAAACCACATCTGTATCCAGTCTCCAGTTGATGGGCATCTGGGTTATTTCCAAGACTGAGCTATCACAAACTGAACTGCTATGAACACGGTGTACATATGTCTGTACAATATGATTCTTTTAATTCCTTTGAATATATTCCTAGCAGGGTCAAATGGGATCTCTAAGCTTAGTTTTCTGAGGAATCTCCACATTGATCTCCACAATGGTTGTACAAGTCAACAATCCCACCAACAGTGGAGAAGGGTTCCTTGCTGCTCACAGCCTCACCAGCATTTATTGCTAGTTGATTTTGTAATAGCAGCCATTTTTTGTGGAGTGAGATGAAATCTCAGTGTGTTTTCATCTGCATTTCTCTAATGACCAGTGATGTTGAACATTTCTTTAAATACTTCAGGCCAATCTCTCTAATGAACATTGATGCAAAAATCCTCAATAAAATGATACTATTTTATATCCTTGCCAACATGTAGAAGTGTTCCTTTTCCCCCACAACCTTGACAGTATTTAGTGGTTTTTGAGTCCTAGATAGACACTCTTACTGGAGTAAAGTGGAATATCAGTGCTGTTTTGATTTGTATTTTTCTAATGGCCAAATATGCACAACAGTTTTTCATGTACTATTATTCAATTATATTTTTTCTTCTTCTAAGGAGTTTCTATTCATTACAGTTGCCCATTTTTAATGTTTTTTTAATTTAGAGGTGTCTAATAATTTTGAGTTCTTCTTATATTCTAGTATTAGTCCTTGTCTGAAGAGTAGTGACAAAAATTTTTCCCCATTCTGTAGGTCAATTCTTCAGTCTCTTGGTTATTTCTTCTGCTGTGCAGAAGGTTTTCAATTTGACATAATTCCAGTTGCTCATTTCTGGTATTATGTCTTGTGCGACTAAGGTTCTGTTGAGAAAATCCTTTTTAGGCCTATGTCCTCAAAAGTTGTATGTATTTTTTCTTCCAGAAAATTGTGTTTCTGTTTAGTTATAATTTTATTTTAGCACAGAGTATGAGATATAGATCTAGGTTAATTCTGTATATGTATAGCCAGTTTTCCCCAGGAACATTTGTTAAAAGGCTGTCTTTTCTCTAGTGTATATTATTGGCCTCTTTTCAAAAATCAGGTGGCTGAAATTGTTGGGGTTGTTTCTGCATCCTTTAGTCTGTTCAACTACTCAACATGTCCATTTTTAAGCCAATACTATGATGTCCTTACTCTCGGAGCTTTGTAGAACAACATTGATGTTTTTGTTGCTCAAAACTGCTTTGGCTATAAATTTTAGAACTGTTTATTCTAGTTTTGTGGTAAAAGCTGATGGCATCTTGATTTAATTGATTTAAATATATATACATACATATGGCTATTTTGATAATATTGGTTCTGCTTATAAAAAGCAGATGTCTATTTTCCAATATCTCTTCAATCCCTTTTATTCAGATCAATATAGTTTTCATTATAGAAGTTTTTAACTTCTTTGATTAGGTTCTCATTTAATTTTTTTTGAGACAACTGTGAATGGGATTGTTTTCCTGAATTCTTTCTCTGAGGGTTCATTCTTAGTGTATAGAAAAACTATTTATTTTTGTATATAAAAAAATAAACGAGGGAAGAAGTTTCTTTGTGTAGTATACAAATCCTTACTTCACTTCTTGGTCTTTGTCCATAATAAAATATACCTTCCAGAAATTTATTAGAATTGAAGATAACATGTTATGGTCCTATGTAGTGCCCAATTCTTTGCAGAGAGTAAGTGTTCTATAACTGACAAAATGAATAAATAAATGATCAAAGTATGAGAAAATTTGAGTGGGAAAAGACCAAAGATAGGAAAGTGATTAAAAAGTAGAATGTTTAGGACCAGAGGGTTAGCTCAGTGGTTCTGGCACCTGCCATGCAAGAGCAAGGTCCTGAGTTCGATCCCGGTAACCACATACAATGCTGGGTGTGGAGACTCATGCCCATGACAATCAATACCACATACCACAGCGCCAGGCGTGGTGGCTCACACCTGTAATCCCAGCACTCGGGAGGCAGAGACAGGAGGATTGCAGAGTTCGAAGCTTGCCTGGTCTACATAGTGAGCTCAGAGCCAGCCTGAACTACAAAGGGAGACCCTGTCTCAAAAAAAAAAAAAAAAAAAAGAAACCTAGAATGTTTAATAAACACTGTTAGCCACAATAAAAAAGAGGTGAAAATAGGGAAGAAAACTTTGATATTGGCTTCAATAACCCAAAAGTTATTTGAGCAATGGTGGTTTATGGATCTTGGAACAGGAAAATACCCATTATAAGGTACTTTCCCAACATAAGCACCAGTGGCAGGTGACAGCACTGCTTTCATGTGTATATTACTTATCAAATACCCTAGAAAGAGCAACTTTCACATTTCTAATAATCTTAAAAGCTAATTAGTATGATCATAATGTTACATTTCCAACAATTTCCACAACTAATCAATGTGATCACATTATAAACTCTGAGAACTACACCCACATTTGAAGGAAGATCCCAATGGAGAAACAAAAATATGGAGAAGTGCGCTTAATGGGAGACAGATACAGAATGAATGAAAAGAGGGATAACCTCCCAATGATAGGGGTAGGATATGGGGAGTGGGCATCAACACCAGTCATCTCTTTTACTTTATTGCTCAGTGTTAGAATGTATTTGAAATTTATAAGGCAAAATTGGCTAATCCAATGCTTTACCACCTTTTAAATTCCAGGTCTGTTACTTTTAATCAGTTAACTATGAGCTGTGTATTATTTTTACCACTGGGGAAGTAAGTGATAGGAGAGGTTTCTCCATGCAGAATCATATGATCATCCCTCAACATATGTGTACACATTATTTTTGGTCATAATTCTTAATATTTCTGAAGAGCAAAAAAGTTGAAAACAAAAGTCACTAAAATCAGTTTCTAGTACATCATTATTTTTCTTCAGACCTATTACTAAGAATCCAGGACCAACTTGGCACCAGTTGATAAGCAACAAGTTGTCTGTGGATCACAGTCAGTGAAGGTCAGGGGAAGCCAGACACACAGCCCAGACTATAAGCACCAAGCTGGACTCAAGTTGTTGCATTCTAGTAAATGTGAGAGCCACACTAATGTGTGAATCAATTCCCTTTACACAAACATTAGCTATAAATACTTTGGGCAATTAATTGTATTATTGCTTTAACTATTGAACATATTTAAAGAGCTACTATAACCTAAGGATAAAAAAGAAATAGCACACTTTTTTCCATGTACAATATTTCCCCAAGGAGTTCCTACATAGTTTTATTCTCTTGCAAACTTTTAAAACCAGATTAATTTTTATCTATTTATTTTGTACTAGCCTTTGTGATGGAACTTACTTATCCTGTATGTTTAGCATCAAAAACTTGTTATTTTAGCTTTTTGTGTTAGAGGTGTTATGTTTAGTTTTTTCTGCCATAACATTGACTAACAGTCTAGTTGCACAGGTGGATTCTTAGGCTAAAATCCTAGGAAGTCATGCATGATGAGTCATACACATGACTTTCACTAGGCATCAAAAACTTACGGTCACAGCCAACAAGTATAGATAACTTATCTAGAATGTTTCTATTCAAAAACACACTACTCTTCCAAAATCTGTAACACAGGACTTTCTAAACTCCATATTCTAAAGCACAGTCGTCTAAAATGTGTTCTGGAAAACATCAGAGCCAAGAACTTATGGGTGCAAATCACAATATAAAGCTGTTTTCAGACAGTGAAAATAAAAACAGTAATTATAAGAGTTACTAGAGACTTGGACACTAGAAACATTATTATTTACAACTAAAATAAGAGCAACACTGATCACCTTGCTCAATTAAATTGTCCAAAGAAAGACCAAGCTAGTTTCAACACATGACAAGGAGAAATTACACCATACCCTTTCACAGAGAGGAAATAACTGGAACACAATCTTTACCCTTATTAGCTGCAAAAGGCACGGTCTCCCCCTGAGAGCAATACAGAGGGGTCAAGACTGTCCTACAAAAGGACCCTAACACACAATCCCTTCCTCAATACCATTTAATATTTCACAATGATTGCATTTCTTTCTTCATTCATTTACTCTTTATCTTTCCCTCCTCAAAAGAGGAGACCTTGTCATTTGGTTTTCAGCTAACATAGCAGTTAAGCTTGACATATACACATACGTAGTTGTAATTGAGTGAATGGATAAAGTTACCTGAATGAGACTCAGCTTCTAAGGTGACTTCAGAGTTTACTAAGAGTTATCAAAGAGATGGATTTTCAAGAGTACCTGGAAAAATACCTCATGCAAACTCCCAGAATCATAATCTTTACTGTATCAGCTCTTCTGTGCAATTCCTCTGTAAGCCCATCCAGCTTCCATTCATAAGGTCACCAGCTCTATCTCTGCACCTCATGAAATTATTCAAAGTTAGGACCCACTTTGGTCACAGGGGTACAGCTGATTTTGGCAGACAAAACTTGCATCTGCATCTCTTTATATTTTAAATAAATCTTGATCAAGATTTACTCAGCCAGATGGGGATGAGGAGCAGGTTCTCCCCCTGAACGTTGCTCTCAGTCCTAGGAGAAAGTTCATATGAGTCTAGGCTCAAGAGAACAAAGCAGCCCTTAGCAGCTCTAGCATGACAGAGTGGAGCTTCATGGGGTCCAGGGGGAGGACAGTGTTCCTCAGAGAATATCAGGTCTACCCCTGCTGGAACAGATTTCTCATTCAAAATAGAAATTTCACTTTCCACTCTGAGCTTTTGAACAATTCTTTTGAGTACAAAGGAACTTAGTGCAAATGCCAAAGTGCTGAAGAGATGATGAAGAGAAGAGTAATTATAGAAGCCAGCAGTTACTTGTGGTGTATACTAAAAAAGCACTCTGCTCTGCACTGTGCATGTCTGATTATTGTGACGAATTCCCTCAAACATCCTGTGATGCAGATTCTGCTACTGCTCCCATTTTACAGAAGAAAGAAGGGAGGTACAATATCTATTAAGTCAAACAACAGAAACCCAAGGCAACAATCATGGAGCACTGCAGACCTCTGTCACCTCATATATTCAAACACAACATGCAGTGATAAAAGTGATGGCAACCTGAGGCCTAAGCAATGTACCTGCCTCACAGCCACCTGATGTCCACCTGAGAAAGACTTCATAGTACGAGTTCAGCTCATCTCAGAGGGGTATACCATAGGTCCAAATAGACTCCTATATTACCCAGTCCACACACTTTAATCCATTACTTAATGCATTACTCAGATCCTGGTACTGGGAGGGAATGGCAGGAAGTCAAGGTTTGTTATACATGGATGAAAATAATAATAATCTTAAAAACACCTGCACCTGTGAAGAAAAAGCCATAGTTTGGAAACAGCTGACTGTCTAAATGTTTCATAATTTGTCATTCAAGACACATGTCATGGATCTTATTTTAAACCACATAATATCCTCATGTTAGTGATCAAATTTTAAATAATCATCCTCTAATTAGAGTAGCCTCCAATCAAAAATGAGTCACTGACCTTTTCCTTAGTATTTATTTCAGTAAGCCAGAATAAACATATGAAATTGTTACCATAGAGACCAAAGGTACTGAAGGGACCCAGTCTCTCATTAAAAAATTGACACACCAGCAGGAAAAAAAAATGATGGATGTTGTAGTTATTTTAGGGAAACTCATGTCCCAAATGTTGAGGTTAAGTCAGCCACCCCTTTTCCTTCAGGAAAAAAAAAAGTTTCCAACGCAAATGGTTTGAATTAATGCCATGGATATTTATAACAACAGTCTGGTTAGGGAACTTATTTGCTATTCATCAAGTGAATGTCCCCAAAGATTAAAGGAGCCCAAAGAAAATATTTTTAAAATAACAAATGAAATGTCTTTTAGGGTGGGAAGCAGCTATATTCGTATCATGACTGCTGGGTTGAGTCTTCAAAGCCCAAAGCCACTGGGACTGGACAATTCCACAGCACCTTTGGTACACGTGTCCCAGATGTCATGCTGAAGGGAGAATAAGGGCTTTTTTTAAACTGACACCTCAGGTAGTAAATACGAAAGAAACAGTCTAAAAATGGAAAGACATTGATAGTTTCTTGTAAGCAGTTCTTTTGGTTTGGGAGAGTAAAGGTAGAGGGGGAGAGGTTTAACTTTTTAAACACTATCACTGGAAAATGCCATCATCACTTTTAAAAAGTAGCAATGAATTAAGAAATACTCTTTTGGTGACACGACGCCTACAGTCTTAGCTAAACTGACCGCAGTTCTGAGTGTCACCTCTATGTGCAGTGGTTTCCAGAGCAGACAGGAGGGCAAATGTTAACAGGTGCCTGAGAAGTCTGGTGCCTGATGACACAGCACTGTACCAATTCTGTCTTTATTAAAAATGGTGATATAGGGCCAGAGATTTAGCTCAGTGGTTCCGGTGCCTGCCTCGCAAGTGCAAGGTCCTGAGTTCAATCCCAGTAACCACATACAATGCTGGGTGTGGTGATTCAGCCCACCAGCAATCAATACTACATACCACAGTGCCGGGCGTGATGGGCCATGCCTGTAATCCCAGCACTTGGCAGGCAGAGGCAGGAGGATTGCTGAGTTTGAGGCTTGCCTGGGCTACATAGTGATCTCAGGGCCAGCCTGAACTACAAAGTGAGACCCCGTCTCAAAAAACACAACAACAAAATGGTGACATATTTGTTCACATGTTGATTTTTTGCATTCATTTTGATTTTAGTGTTTTATTTTAAATACTTAACATCTATTTTTAAATATTATATTAATTA
Organism: Thryonomys swinderianus; assembly: GCA_004025085.1. Classification (NCBI taxonomy): domain Eukaryota; kingdom Metazoa; phylum Chordata; class Mammalia; order Rodentia; family Thryonomyidae; genus Thryonomys; species Thryonomys swinderianus. The sequence goes on from PVIC010008440.1 coordinate 18,604, forward strand.
TCTTAACCATTGAATTTTTGACGGGCCCTAAAATTTTGTCCCTAAAACAAATACTCACCACACCCTACTGCCATCTTTGCAATCAGGGGGTCCAACAGTGTCTTTCAAATAAAGATCACTTGCTTCCCCAGACAGGAAGCGGGAGGACCCTGCTTAGAGAGTCACTGTCGCAGGAGTTAGCTTGCCAGCTTCCCCCTAGTCAACAGCTTTTGCTTAGAAGACTTCTTTCTCTAGAAGTAAGTCCAAGCAGAGCCTACAAGACACCACTCCTAAACCTCAAACTGAGAGGCAGGCAGAAAGTGCTGGTTTTGGAGTTCTAGTTTCAATCCTAGGTCTGCCAGTGTTGAAACCCTTGTTCTGCCAGGTCCCAAGCCTGGTTTCCTCCTTGTTAGATGGGAATAGTGACAGAGCCAATCTTCTTAGCTTAGTATGAAGATTCAATGGGATGAGTAGGTCAACCACAGAGAAACAAAACATTTGTACTGCAAATCTTGATTCCTCCACAAGTTACTTCACCTCTTAAAATCTGCTCCTCTTTTTGTAAAATGGAGAAATATTAGTACTCTCTTAAGTATGCAGTAGGGACTAAATGAGTTATTGAACATGAAGTGCCTATACAGTGGTGGTGAACCTATGGCAGACATGCTCCAGTGGGCTCGTTGTGTCACTGAAAGTTCTAAAGGTCTCACCATCACTGGCCTAGGACAATGCCTGCATGGAGTGGTAACTATCATTACTACAGCTATGACCATTATTGCCATGTTGGCTTATTTGCTGTCCTGTTTCTCCTCTTCTTCTAATTGCTGCTATTATCACCATTACCACTGCTACTGTTACTATTCTTGTAGTTGGGTAATACATTGGCAATCAAATAGCAACTCCATCTTCTCTGAGGCATCCTTAGGCTGTATTTAGACATCCAAATTAATTTGCCATATGTTATGTTCTTTAAAATGTTTTATTTTCACCATATGATGCCAAATAACCTACTGAATTGATTTGCTCATTTTTTTCTTTTTACTCAGTTGTTTGGGTATGCTGCAGGCAGAACCCAATACAACGGAAGAGTTACTGTACTTCAATTGTTTATAATGTAGTGGCATAAAAATAATCTTTTAAAGCTAAGGGAATGCTAATATTTAGACTTATCTAAGGGAAAATAATAACAGTTTGTGATTTAATCCCTCCTCACTTCCAGGCCGAACAGTTTTATGGGAGGATTTTATTTTGTAACATAAATTGTTTTCTATATGACTCCAAAGACATGGTTGATTAATGATGAACCATACAAAGAGATGCCCATAATTAGCAACATGGGTACAATCAGATATAAACATATATTTTGTTTGTGAACATGTAGCTTAGGGGGAAAAATTCTATCCTGCTAGATGTCATAAGAGGGCCAATATATTGAGAAAACAGTTATCAGAACCAAGATTTTTAAATAAAATCAAAATCAGATTCAATATATACTTGCATGTCTATACCATACTAAGCCTAGAAAAAATTTTACCCAGGTTTATTTCATCTTCATTATCACCATCAACATCATCACTGTTGCTAATCATACCTTGTATTAGCATTGATTTAGCATTGTGATTCTCATTTAACTACAAGGAATTTAACCAAACACATAGTACCTTGAATACACACAAATGTTTTTATCCAATGGGTCATGCATATTTTAAGACTATAATGTATAATGTACTCTACATGGTTTGTTATCACTAACAGTAGAATTAGTGGGACACTAGTTTAGTGGTCATTCTTAAAGGGCCAGACTTTACTTAAAATTACCTACATGCACTGAATCCTCCAATCCACATAAAAATTCCTATGAAACTTTTATCAACACTTTATTGGTGAAGGCACCCTGAGACAGCAAGTGACTTGACTGATGTCATGTTTATAAACAAAGAGTTAGGATCTGAACATAGATGTGAACACCAAAGCTCATCCTCTAAACAACAGAACTAAGCAGGGAACCACATCATAAAGGACACCTCATCTGTTCGCCATGAACATCCAGTCTGCCAAGCTCAGCTCTCCTAGTCCCTGCTCCATACATTCATATGGTCACTGAACTGATAAAGAAGACTTACTCAATCCAAACAACATGAATAGGTGCCATCATCTTTTTACATTTGTTAAATAGGATGGCAGGTCTCTTCTTGGTCAGGATCAATGCATCTGGCCACCCAAGATGTATACTATACAAATATAGGAAGAACTACCACTAACAGAGTATTGTCTGACTTCTACCCCTCTCTAGAATTAGATATCTCTTCCCTGGCTGCTCATATATGTGCTGTGACCTAGTATCAATGTTCCAGCCAGTCATTGGATAAGGAGTTACATCTGACCAAAGGGAACCAATGAGACTGTGTGGAAAGTGAACTGAGATTCACAGAGGAGCCTCCTCCATTAGTATAGGTGCTATTAGATCTGAATGGGACAAGAAGCCTTTGGTGGAGGCCTTACGAACTGCCCAAACAGGTTTCAAAAGAAGCTAAAATTAAAGTAAAAAAAGAAAGACTCATAGGGAGAGATGAAAGAGCTCATGTAGCTCCTTATAAAGTTAAAGAGAAGAACAGAGATTCATTTTTTAATTGAATTCTTTATTGGTACATTTTATATACAGTTCACAATTACACTCAACATTGGGGAATTGGTACCAGTATATGACAGAAGTTAATTCTCATTTTTGCCCATATCCCTACCCACCCACAACCTCCCACCCCTTATATACATGTTATTTCTTTTTCCTTCCAAATCATATTTATTCTTTCCCCTTATTACTTTCCCCCACCACATTCGCTTTGAATATTTCCTATTTTACAAAATCTATCATACATTCTAGAACTCATTTACATCTACAGGTAAAGAGATTCATTCTTTAATTTTAAAAAATCCCCTGAGGCATAGATACACTTTTCTTCTTGGTTTCTGAGAGATTTTTGCATAAGTTTTTAATAAACTTTTTCGTATCTGCCTGAGATATGCTGATCCCATTCCTTTAAGACAAGAAGACCCCTGTCCTTGACTAGACCTTATCAAATGGAATATTTCTTTATTGAACAAAAATCAAGTTTGAGGGCCGGAGATTTAGCTCAGTGGTTCTGGAGCCTGCCTCGCAAGCCTTGCAAGCACAAGGTCCTGAGTTCGATCCCCCAGTAACCACAAACAATGCTGGGCGTGGTGGCTCACGCCTATAATCCCAGCACTCGGGAGGCAAAAACAGGAGGATTGCTGAGTTCGAGGCTTGCCTGGGCCACATAGTGAGCTCAGGGCCAGCCTGAACTACAAAGTGAGACCCTGTCTCAAAAAAAAAAAAAATTCAAATTTGAATACTGCCCACAAGATTCATGTCTGCAAAAAGATATCTTTCTTTTTCAAAAATTTTTATTAGTATATATTTGCAGTATATAATGATTATGTTCACTGGGGGAAGCTGGTGACTTTATTTTTCCATACCCCCAGGAAGTTTCTATTCTGAGAGCCCATGCTGATGGGCTGGCATAAGCTTCCTCTCAGTCACTTCAGGATTATAGGGGTTGAGCACAAAGAAGTATGGATGGGGTGAAGGACAGTGAGTTTCCCAGCCATCGTCCTTAAATACTCACAGTGTTATCTCTGGAACAGTTCACTGGCCTGCCCAGTCCTGGTTATCACCCAGAAAATGCACTGCTTCCTAGCCCCGTATTTCTATCTATGCTTCTGCTCTTGTTTCTCCCTGTTCTTCTCCCTGCTATGCAGGAACCCTTCCAGGATGTGATAAATTGTGCAGCTGGTCAAGAGCCCACCTACTGGATTCAAAAAAGTTTTCTTCCCATCATACGGGGCCATAGAAAACTGATATTTATTTAAGGTCCTTCCTGCCCATAAAGCTATTTCTCTTTTGGACCCCAGTAAGAAGCAGGGTCCCAGTCCTGTGTACACTCGGGCTCCACAGGCTGGGGCTCTGTAATCACATTTCCCATGGCTTAGGCCGGGAAAGAACTAGGCTCTAGTCGTCTTTCTCAGGGACAGATGCTTCTGAACCTATCCCTACAGTCTCCAGATGCTTCTTACTCCCAGGAAATCCTTTCCTCCTTCAGGAGGGTGGGTGGTCCTCAGGCCTTGGCATTCTCACTCATTTATTATCTTTGCTCTTTTCTTTTCTTTCCTGAGAAAACAAGACTTTTAGAACCCAAAAGGCAAGATTTGATAACTTTTTCTGAGTTTGTTCTATGATCTAGCTTCTCTGAAGCAAACAATCTAAACTGGATTAGTTTACTGATTACAAGAGGAACTGGTAGAAAAACCTTCAAGGCATTATTTTAAAATAATCACTGCACTGCTGTTGGACCCTTGAGTCTCACAGAACTTTATTCTAGTCATGGGCTTTGATTTCCTCTCCACTCTTGTCAGGTGGTATTGGTTACATATCAAAAGCTAAGAAGCATCTCTTGTAGGCTTGTGGCCAAAGAAGAAATTACAATACAAAGGGAGACTCTATAGGAATTACTCACTAGCATTAGGTTCTATTTTCTAAGTTTAAATGTGACTTTAAACAAATTAAATTTAGCAGAACTAAACTAAGCAAAGAACTATTCTCAGATCTGGAAACCCTCAGAATCAGAACAAGTTCAAAGAAATTCCAGTCTACTTCATCGTCAGAAAGCATGTATGGATAGAAACAAAAATAAACTACAGAAAATGGGGATGAGGTACAGAGAGAGCCCAGTTGGTTACTTGGTATTTGCCCTATTTGAATTTTGCAGCTGTGATTGACCAAGACTTAACTACTGTTTAAGAGAACAATGATAAGTGAGGCTTTTCCATAGTTCGCTTACTATGTTAGAAGGACCCAGAATGAGGGATTCCTCAAGGCAAATTTTGTTTAACAACCATATAATGTTCTAGGGCTGGGCTTATCACTTCTAGCTTCCACAATGGCCTAGTTCCTTTCCTCTAATTAAGTCTATATTAAATCCCACTTTGCTAAAAACTTGGTGGCTCCTTGAGATCCCCATAGATGGGTTCTGGGAAAACTAAATTCAAGAAATCTGATAAGGTATTATATAAAAGTGGCATGTGGACAGTTCTTGTTTTGGTTTGAGTCTGAAATGTCCTTAAAAATTTCATGTTGAAAACTTGGTAACTAGCTCAACAGTATTCAAAGGTGGACCTTTTGGGGCTGATGGAATCATGATGGCTCTTACCTCATGATTCATAGATTAATGGGCACCTAGAAGGTGGAAACTTTAGGAGATAGCATCTAGCTGGAAGACAGAGGTCCCTGGGAAGTGTGCCCTTGAAAGGTACACCTTGTCGCAGTGACTTTCCTCTTTCCCTTTCTTCTGCTGCTGGCCACCAAGAAGTGACCACCACCATGTGCTTCCCTCCATGATATTCTGCATCACCACAAGCCCACACACAACACAGCCAATGTGGTCATGGACTAAAATCATGAGCCAAAATAAACCTTTCCTCCTTTTAAGTTGTTTCTCATGAATATTTAGTTGCAGTGACAGAAGGCTGATAAACACAATTCCCTAAGTGTATGGTACACTTTAACATGCTTTTTACTTATATTTCTCCATTTTCAGTGCCCCTCACCCTACTCTTTTATTTCACCTTTCCCTCACCCATCTGAATGTTTATCAATATTTCAAAATCTATTAACTGATCTTTTCAGATCACTGATTTCCATAGGATAGGCTTTCAGCATATGGTAGGACCAATCACTTTGTATTACACACTTCCCTGCCTCCCTTTATAGATGGCAAGCTCCCTGGACTTCTGCTTTATACTTTATGTGCTTAGTATCCTATCCATTATCTACTATACAAGCAAGAGCTTACACAATAAAAATATGTAAATATCAGGACAATGTTGAACACAAAGACTCCTCTATTTCTTTTCATGCCACAAAAAAAAATCCAGGTATGAAATTCGTCTGGATCTTTAATTTGTTCCCCACCTAAAATTTAAATTCAACACTTGAAACAAGGTTTTATCAATAAGTATATGCAATTACTATGTAGAGATTTCTAAGTCATTTATTAGTTCACATTTTTTTCTGGCCAATTTACAATCACATATCACTAATTATACTACTAGTTGTTCTTCATTCACTGAAAAGAATTTGTGTTATCTGTCTCGTTTTTTTTTTTGTTTGTTTGTTTGTTTGTTTTTTGAGATAGGGTCTCATGCTGTAGTTCAGGCTGGCCCTGAGCTCACTATGTAGCCCAGGCAAGCCTGGAACTCAGCAATCCTCCTGTCTCTGACTCCCGAGTGTTGGGATGACAGGCGTGAGCCACCATGCCTGGCACTGTGGTATGTGGTATTGATTTGCTGGTGGGTGTGAGTCACCACATCCGACATTGTATGTGGTTACCGGGGATCGAACTCAGGACCTTGCGCTTGTGAGGCAGGTGCTGGAACCACTGAGCTAAATCTTTGGCCCATCTGTGTTTCTTTTTTGTAAGAGTTTTATTGGTTTGTGTCTTGTATTCTGAGTAACTACTTTGAAGATAATGATACAGAATGTATTGTTATTCTTTTATTTTGTTATGAAATTTTTTATTTTTTTCATAATGTAAAAATAAAATGTTTAAAATAGGAAAAATTTAAATTTTATGAAATTTATATTTTATTTTTTAAGTTGATGAAATTGTTCAGTATCTCCCTATAAACAAAACGAAACTAAACTAAAATAAATAAAATAAAATAAAGGAAAGAAATCACTCTTTATCCAACAGTTCCTGAAATAACAAATATTTGCTGGAAATATTTTAAAAGTTGCACTTTTTTAATTAATTGACTTTATTGGTACATTTTATATACACACCATGATCACAATCAACATTGAAAATTTATACCAGTATATGACATGACTTAATTTCTATTTTTTCCTATTCTCCTGCCAACTCTACAACCCCCTGCCTTGTATACACATAAGCTTTGTTTCGTTTTATTTTTAATCATCTCATTTTTCCCCCTGTTATATACCCCTACAGACAACCCCATCCTAATTCCCAGCCTTTGCTTCTGATCTATGGTTTTGTTTTGTTTCCTGCAGTGCCAGAGACTGAACCCAAAGTCTCAAGCATACTAGACAAATGCTGCACTACTGAGTCACACTACTACCCAAGATCTAAAGAGCTGAGCTGCCTGCTCCTGGGCTCTTTGCACTGTTTTCTAGACTTTTTTTTTTTTTTTCTGGCACTCAGGATTGAACTCGGGTCCTTGTGCTTCCAAGGTAGGCATGGTACCACTTGAGCTAAATCACCAGCCCCTATTTTTTTCTATTTGCTTTTGCCTCCTGGTTTTCATTCACCTATAGAAACTCAGAAATGACATGCTGTGGGGGTCTTGGCTTTATCTTCATACTCCATCACCCTTCCCCCGGCTACCTCTTTCTCTCACTGAAATTCAAAAGGAATTTGTTCACTTTACCTACAACTTTTATTTTGACTAAGCAAAAACATACTCTTATTTCATTTCCTGATAGGAAAAAAATAACATGACATTCTCACTATTAAAACATCATTTTTTTCTAGTTAAAAAGGGAAAATTCAACATAATAGCCCTCAGATGTCATGAAGTTCACTTAAATGGCACTTTGACTCTACATTCTCAAACCTTCTCAGGCTATCCATGCATACAGTTGTTGATTCCTTTTGATATTTCTGATGAAATCTTGATTTTGTTCATGAAGTCCTTTACTATACCAATGTCTTCAAGAGTTCTACCTATTCCATCCTCTAACAGATTAGTGTTTCTGTTTCAATATTTAGATCTTTGATCTATTTTAATTTTAGTTCAGGGCATGCTCAAAAATACGGGTCTAGTTTTAATCTAAAGTATGTAGAAAGTCAATTTTTCCAGTATCAGTTATTAAAGAGACTATCTTCCTGTGAAGTTGTGAAAAGGTGTGAAGCTCCTTTGTCAACAATAATGCTGGCTGAGTACATATGGAGTTGTTTCTGCACCTTTTAATCTGTTCTACGATCTACAAACCAGCATTTTGGGGATTTTTCTTTCTTTTTTTTTTTTTTTTTTTTGGTTGGTTGGTTGACTTTGGTTTTTTGCTAGCACCATGATATTTTTACCATAGTAGCTTTGTAGTATAATTTCAAGTCAAGGACTGTGATATATCCTGCCTTGCCTTTGTTGTCCAGAACTGCTTTTGCAATGGTAGATCTCCTCTGGTTCCAATTTTAGGATTGTTTTCTCTAATTCTTTGAGATATGCTATTGATATTTTAATTTGCATTGAATTAAATCTGTATAAAGATTTAGAAAGTATAGACATCTTAAGTGTATTCATTCTTCCTACCTGGGAACAAGGGATGTCTTTCCATTTTACAATATTCTTTTCAACTTGCTTTTTCAGAGTACTATAGTTTTTCTTCTGAAAAACTTTTACTTCCATCATCTTTAGATTGCATCCTACATATTTCTTTGTTGTTGTTGTTTTGGATGCTACTGTGAAAAGTATTCTTCTCTTAATTTCCCTCTCAGTGAGCTTTTTATTTGTATATAGGGACACCACTGATTTTTGAGTATCTGGTTATACTACAGAATTTGGTTATTAAATCTAGATATCTTTTGCTGTTTGGGAGAGTCATCTATGTAGAATACTATGTCACCCACAAATAACGATAACTTAATTTCTTTCTTTCTCATCTTCTTCCTTTTGTTTCTTTCTCCAGTTCAACTTCTCTGGATAATATTTCCAGATTGATATTTATTAAGAGGGTTGACAGTGGACATCCTTGTCTTGTTCCTGATTTTAGAATGAAAGTTTTTAGGCATGTCCATTTAATATGTCTATTTAGTATGGTTTTGGCTGTTGGTTTGTCATACATGGTTTTTATAGATTGAGATAAAGACCATCTTTTCCAGTTTAGGTTTTTATCATGCACAGGTGTTGGACTTTGTCAAATGCTTTTTCTGCATCTGTTGAGATGATCATATGGTTTTTGTCTTTGGTTCTGTTAATATGGTGTACTACATTTACTGATTTGCATATCTTGAACCATACCTACTTTCCTGGGATGAATACTATTCAGTCATGGTGTATACCCTTCTCAACAATTTTCCACATTCTGTTTGCCAGTACCTTATTGAAGATCTTTGAGGTTATACTTATTAGGGCTACTGACCTGTCATTATCCTTTTTGGTTGGCTCTTTCTCTGGTTTTGGTATCAGGCTAATGCTTACTTCTAGGAATGAATTTGGAAGTAACTGTTTTCCTTTCAGTTTAAAGAGTTTATGTAGTAGCAGAATTAATTCTTTTTTAAATTTCTTACAGAATTCAGCAGTGAATCCATCAGGACCTGGGCTTTTTTGTTGTTGTTGTTGATAGGTTTTCAATTACATCTTCAATTTCACTGACTACTGTTGGTTTATTCAGAATATTTATACCTTCTTGATTCAGCTTTGGTAATTCATATATATCCAGGAATCTCTTCAAGTCTGTCTTTTCCATTTTATTAGAATACAGGTCCTCAAAGTAGGTATTATTGATCTGACTTTCCACAGGATCTGTTGTGATTTCACCTTTTTTCATTCTGAATTGCATACATTTGGGTTTTTTCTTTCTTACTTTTGATAAGGTTAGCTAAGGGTTTGTCAGTGTTATTTAATCTTTCAAAAAAACCAACTCTTTGATTCACTGATTCTTTGTACTGTTTCCATAGTATTCATTACCTTACCTTCCACTTTTACATTTATAATTTCCTTTCTTGTATGAGCTTTGGACTTGCTTGCTCTTGTTTTTCTGTAAGTTTGAAGTTCAATGTTAGGTTGTTTATTTGAGCCCATTGATATGGGTATTCACTGCTATAAGTTGCCCTTGTAGGACTGCCTTCATTGCACCCCATAAATTCTGGTATGTTGAATTTCTTCTTTAACTTCATCTGTGACCCACTGGTTGTTCATTGCAATGTATTTATGAAGTTATTGTGGTTTCTTTTGTCACTGATTTCCAATATCATTGTACTATAGTATATATGTATAGGATAATTTCAATTCATTTGCATTTACTTAAATTCTATGAGCCAATATGTGGTCTGTTTTGGAGAACATCCCATATGCAGCTGAGAAGACTGTGTATTCTGCAGTTATGGGTTAGAACACTCTGTAGATATCTACTAAGTTCATTTGTTCAAAAGTTTGGGTCAGTTCTGATTTTTTATTTTTTTTACTATCTGTGATAGTAGTATATTGAGGTTGCCCATAACAATACATTAAAACTTATTTGAATTTTCCTGTCCACTGATATTTGTTTTATATTGTTAAGTACACTGCTATTTGCTACATATATATTTATGATTGCTATCTCTACCTCTTGGGTTGTTCCCTTTACAAAGATAAAATGACTGTCTTTGTCTGTCTTAATCAGTCTTGACTTGAAATACAAATATTCTATTTGCCTGCAAATAGAATAGTTACTCCTAGTTCTTTCTGAGTTCCTGATGCACAGTGTATTTTTTCTATCCTTTGAATTAAGTTTGTGAATTTGTTTTTTAATTAAATATGTTTCTTATAAACAGCATAGTTTGATCATATTTCTTTTTTTTTTTTTTTTTTTTTTTTTTTTTTTTTTTTTTTTTTTTTTTTTTTTTTTTTTTGCTTTTTGGAGACAGGGTCTTGCTTTGTAGTTCAGGCTGGCCCCGAGCTCACTATGGTGCCCAGGCAAGCCGCCGCGAACTCAGCAATCCTGTCTCTGCCTCCCGAGTGCTGGGATTACAGGCATGAGCCACCACACCCAGCATTATATGTGGGAACCGGGGATCGAACCCAGGTCCTTACGCTTGTGAGGCAGGCGCCGGAACCACTGAGCTAACCCTCCGGCCCTTGATCATATTTCTTGATCCATTCTGCCAGTCTGCTTCTTTTTATTGGTGAGTTGAAACCACTTACATTATTAGTTATAACTGATTGACATGTCATCATCATGTTATTTGCCTGTTGTTAGATCCCCTTTTCCTCCCTCTGTTTAATTGCTTATTTTTGCCTGGTAGATTAGTTCTGTCGGGGTTCATGAAGTTGTAGTCCTTGTGTCTCTTTCTAGAATGTACTTCAGAACATTTTGGAATGCTGGTTTTACAATAAGGAATTTTTTCAGGTGTTCTTTGTCATGGATGTGTTTTACTTCTCTGTAAATTTTGAAAGACAGTTTTGTAGAGTATAGAAATCTGGCCTGGAGCTTAGAGTACTTTGCCTTAAGCTCTTCTTGACCTGAGGATTTGTGTTGAGAAGTCTGATGTGATTTTGAAGGACTTTCCTTTATAGGTTATGTGTTTCTTCTTTCTATTAGTTTTTAATATTCTGTTCTTGTGTTGAATTTCTGGAATCTTGACTGTTATGTGCCTTGATGCAGATTTGTTATTTTTTTAATTGAATTCTTTATTGGTATGATTTATATACATATCACAATCACACATAGCAT
>PVIC010008440.1:30149-48276 GCA_004025085.1 Thryonomys swinderianus
ACCCACCCACACCTCCCCACCCCCTATATACATGCTCTTTTATTTTCTTTCAGAATCATATTTATTCCTTCCCCTCATTACATCCCCACACCAAATTTCCTTTGGAAATTTCCCATTCTACAAAGACTGTCATACTTTCTAGAGCTCATTTGCATCTACAGGTGCTCATATCAATGAGAAGATCTGGTATTTGCCTATCGGTGATCTATTGATTTCACTCATTAGCATGTCCTCCAGGTGTATTCATTTGCACATAAATGAATCAATCTTGTCATTCTTTATGCCAGAATAATACTCCATTTTATTTTTAAAAAAAACCACATCTTCTTTATCCAGTCTCCAGTTGATGGGTATTTGGGTTGTTTCCAAGATTGAGTTATCACAAACTGAGCTACTATGAACAAGAGTGCACATCTGTCTTTCTAATGTGATTTTTAAAATTCTTTTGGGCTTATTCCTAGTAGGGGGATAGCAGGGGCAAATGGGACCCCTAGTCCTAGTTTTCTGAGAAATCTCCACATAGATCTCCAAAATCATTGCACCAGTCTGCAATTCCACCAACAGTGGAGATTTCCTTTCTCCCCACAGCCACGCCAGCATTTATTGTTGGCTGATTTTGTAATAGTGGCCATTCTTCGTGGAGTGAGATGAAATCTCAGTGTTGTTTTCATTTGCATCTCTTGAATGACCAGCAATGTTGAACATTGCTTCATATGTTTCTTAGCTGCTTTGATTTCTGCCTCTGAGAAGTATCTGTTCATTTCAGATGCTCATTTTTGAATTGGGTCTTTAAACTTGGGGAAGCTGATCTGTTTAAGTTCTTTATATATTCTAGATAATAGCCCTTTGTCTGATAAACTGCTAGTAAAGATTTTTTCCCATGTGGTTGGTTATCTTTTAGCAGCGCCAGTGACTTCTTTTGCTGTGCAAAAAGCTTTTCAGTAGGGTGAGATCCCATTTGTTGATTCTTTCTGGTAGTTCTTGTGCTATAGAGGGTTTATTCATAAAGTCTCTGCCTAAGCCAATGTCTCCAAGAGTTTTATTATGACTAGTTGGAGTCTATATGCCTCCTTTAAGTATATGTCAAATACTTTTACCTTTCTTGGGAAGTTTTCTGCCATTATTTCTGTGAACAAGTTACTTATGTTCATTTGTGCTATCTCCTGCTTTTTCACTGACTCAAATAAATTTTATGTCATTCTTCTTGGCATCACCTAGCAACTGCTGAACTGATTTTTCATAGTTTAGCACTGAAAGCACAGGGTCCCCCTGGGATTTATGCCCTTTGTGTATTTTGTTACTCCATCTCTAAGGGCAGGACTATGTCCTCCTCCTGCTTCTGAGTCCACAGAACATCTAACATAATAGGACAAGATCAGCAACAATTCTTAAAATACCCAGAATTAATAAAAAGCTGGAAACAAAATCCCATTTGGCAAGGAAATAAGACAGATCTTTAAACATTCAAGAGAGTTGTGCTGCTAGAATTGAAATGGAAAATAAGATAGCATTAAATAGCAGACTAGTCATGACATACAGATCATTTAAATGCTTAGAAGTCTATTTATTGAGCACACATAGAAAAACAAATATCTAACACCTTTAGTAAGGACTGCCTTGAATTTTGCAAGATATGCAACAGAAAAATATCTCCTTCAGCCTCTTAAACAACCAGTGTCCTTGTAGGGTCTAGAATACCTCAGATTAAAAGGCAGGGATTTGAAATATAAATACCAGAAATGCAGCACATTTCTTTTGATACTGTGTGAGCACGAAAAATACTGCACCGTTAAACATGGACATTTGTTGGCTAAGTCTTTCTTTCCATTTCCAAAGCCAGAACAAAAACAATAGGCCCTAAGAGGCTTATCAGTTATACAATGTGTGTGAGGTAAGTGAATATTTCCAATTTGCATGATTTTTCCTAAGTTCCTATCACTAAATGGAGAAAAAGTCCACCCACTTGCATAAGAGGTTTCACTTAAAAGCTAAGCACTTTTCCTTCTTTATTTAAGCACATAGCTACCATACAGAAAAGGACAATAAATTCTAAACATGGTGCACATCTGGTTCAAAAACCACAGCCAGTTTATTGCTGTTTCTGAAACATTTTTAGCAACTGTCATATAATATATTTTCACACATTTCTAACAGGACACTTTCTTGGATACGAAATAGACAGGTATATCTGTCAGTTCAATTTTTTTTTGCAAAAGAAACAAATATCTTTGGCTCAGATATCCATACTATCTTTAAAACAGCATAACTATATGTGAAAAGGATATTAGTGAAAGATGCCAGAAGCTATGTGATTACTCCCCAAAAATGGAATCACTGGCAACACAAAAAATAAAGACATATACATGTACATAAATGTACCTTCCCTTTTGTCCTATTCTAACTCGATCAAAACCCACCTATCTCCTACTGCTAAAATATTGAAGTCCCTATTGAATGAAATGTATTCATCCCTGTAACTCTTTTAACATAACTGTATTAAAAGTGTGATTAAAAATTAAAATGCAATTGAAATCACATTAAAAGTCTTTTAAACTTTGAACTTCTCATGAGGTTTTGCAAAGAGAGTCACAAAGGTAACTGATAGCCCATGAGTCTCAAGCTCAGCAAAAAGGGCTGCCAATGCGTCCCAGTACTGGCCCCAGTGAAACCGTTTACTAGTTTACTGTTGGCTGCATAATCCTCTTCATGCACTTTCTCCTTTACAAAACACCCAAGGCTCCTTTAAGGATCACATCTCAGTACACAAAACTTTAAAGTGACTCACCTTTCCCTCCTCCTTTCCTACTCCAGCCCCCAGTGCCTCTCATTGTGCATACAGGATTAGACATTTTCTGATAATCCACTGTTAGGTGTATATCTAGATGTCCTTTTAAACCCTCAGGCTCTCATAAGTGGGGCTTGTGAGAGGTGACTGATTGACCATGGGGGTGTGATACTCATCTGTGGTGAGTTCATAGCCAGGTGTGATGTTGCCAGGCGGCTCACTGGGGACATAGCCTGGAAAGGTTTGTCGCCTTCCTCCTCTCCTGACCAAGCTCTGCTTTCCACAGCCAAGTCATGAACTGCTCCTCCTCTGCCATGCTGCTCTACCTTGCAGCCAGATAACAATGGACTGAAACTTCTACAAACTCTGAGCCAAAATAAACCTTCCTTCTTTAAATTGTAGGTATTAGCTACTGGGGCTCAGCTATGAGGGGAGCAACTACAACACCTCTGCAAGCCCATGTTCTGTTTGCAGGACTGGCAGGAATACACAAGGACAAAATTGCTGGGTCTTTGACAAGGCTCATAAACAGAATGGACATGGTCAACTCTCTTACAGGTTTCTAACTCTTTGCCTATGTTGTTCTCTCCACCATGAATGTCCTGGCTAACTCTGCCCGTGAATGACTCATTATCTTCAAAGATCAGTTTCAGAAGGATGCTTTCCCTGATACCACTTGTGTTCCTTGAATGAGGTAATCCATTCTTTGGCATGGGATGCTTCATCTCATACACTGCTGCCCCATCTGCACCCTTTATGCATCCAGTGTTCATCATGGAATCTGCTTTCTGCATCAGCCTGCAAATCTCTCCAGGGCAGGGCCTGAGCCATTCTCTTCTCATATACCGGCATGTAGGACACCATCTTTTATAAGAAAGAGGCTCACAAAGTGTTTCCTGAGTGAAGAACAATCACAGCAAACCAGAGAGTTCCTGAATGTGCTCAGGCTGGCCAAGGGCTCCTGCTGGTTCTCCAGGAACAAAACAGAGAACTTCAGTAAATTGCCAATTCAGCATTTTGGGGCTTTCCAGTCCAAACAACTGTACTAAGCAAATCCAACTCATTGTAAGGAAATGAAAGAGGAAGATGTCTGCCTTTCAACATGGCCCTGATATCTATCAGAATTAGAAAAATACAAAAGAAATCAAGACAAGTACCATGAGAAGAGAATGTAAGGGATCAAAATGTACAACATACTTATATAAGGGTAAGTGCGCCCCACTCTTCAAAGGCAAAAGCTGAAGGTCAGGATCAAGGGAGAAAGTCAGGGAGGTTTAGACAGAATGAGACTTTACTAGAAAATTTCAAACACCCTGGAATAGCAAAAGGGAGGTACATTTGGGGAAACATTTAAGACTCCCCCTAAGTTGACAGACACAGAAGAAAGATGGGGTAAAGCCTAACAAAATGACCCCAATGTTGTGCTCCTTTGAGTTGAAGAAACAGAACTGCATGAATGAATAAACACAAGGTTGCTCCAGTGCTGAAGTTCACAGTCTAGAAGAGAATTCAAATGAAAAACAGAAACTGCAGGGTAGCTCGGTGAGTTCAGGGAGAGGTGTGCATGCACAGGGCTGTCAGAACTCAGCCGCATACACATTATTCTCCCTGCTGAGACAGGGTCTATAAAGCAGTGCAGGTGTGTTTGAATCAGAATGCCTAACGGCAGCTGAAATAACCCAAAACAAGGTGGTAAATGGCTTCCCTGGGCCAATATGGGAACAAATTGGCAAAGTAGAATGCTCCACATAGAGCTCTCTCCAACTGTGTGAGAATTCTACCATCTCTCCTGAGGTGCTCTGGAAAAGGCAGAGGGAAAGGTAGAACCTTTAAAATTTTTATATGGTTTCTAAGGCATCTTAATTTTTAACAAAAAAGTTCTTAATAATGTTCTGGATAAAAGACTGGGGTACTTAAAAGAACTTTTTTTATAACACCCAACTCTTTGTGCAATATGTGTATATGGTTTTTGAAAGATCATGGTCTGGCAAATTCCAACAGCCTTTGACATGCACCATATTCTCCTTCCATTTACAGTACTACCTAATACTGTCACTAAAGAAAGATCTTTGCTTTACTTAAAGGTAGGGTGTTTAAAGTGAAATGTAACAGAGTCATGGTTCCCAATGACTACTGAAATGTGTGTGCCCAGGTGATGTTGTATTCTGGCTTCTGATATATTCCCTGAGGTCTGAGCATAGGAAGGAAATTGTGTCTCTGGACCACTTCAGGAAATGATGGCTATGTAAGAGTTCATAACCAAATAAGATAGGCACTTGTAAGTACAGTAGAATCCTCTGCTGCAGTTCAACTACTGTTCACAATATATAAAGTGTCTTCTTTGGAACTCAGGTCAATATTCACCAAGACTGTGACTCAGCACCAGGGCCAGAAGCTCAGGCTCTGAAGACAACCTAACTGGAACACATGTGGTAAGGGATGATGTAGCAATAGTGTAAAGTGATTAAAAACTCAATTCTGGAGTCGTCCAGAAGAATGGCCCTTGAAATGGATTCAGAGGAGAGGTTGAAAGTCTCCATCAAGAATGAATACTGTGTTCAACCAACAGCCCAGAAACCATCCTTTACAAAGGAGAGACATAGTACCAAAACATGGTCTGGAATGAAGAGTGGGAAGTCATGTTATAGAAGATCAAACAAAAAGGAATGAAAAACAATAAAGTTTCATGTCTGCTATGTATATGTACTCACAGAGAAGAATATATGTACCACTCAGAAAACAAAGCAGTTGGGCATCTTGTTCCCCCTATATAAGAAGAAAATTTCAAGGGTTCTTAGAGAGAAACACAAGATTCCCCCAACAACAGAAAGCAATGCAATGCTTTTTCTGCAATGCAGCGAAACCAATAGGCATTCTTAAGATATTGGTGTCCTGTTTGTGAAATTAGATTTCTTTTAGCTTCTTGAATTCATGTTGTGGTTTCCAAAACTCTCTTCTGAACTCAAAATTTGATTTTTCTTCAAAGGACTGAGAAGCTAACAATATCCTGTGGACACAGAATACATAGAAAACTAGAAAAAGAAAAACAAACGGTATGAAAGTAGGAACGCTCCTATTTACATACACATAGGAAACTTGATTCATTTTTCTAAGTGAACAATATTCTGGCTCTACTCTGTGACTTAGCCTTTTTCTTTTCATCTATAAAGAAGAAAAATAATAGTACCTGCCTATGGTTTGTTGTAAGGTCTAAACAAGTCACTGTATATTACTTGGCATAGTGGCCAACATAATAAATGATAAATAAATGTTAGCTATTATTCTATTCCAATGACTACTTTGGTTTCTATAAATCATAAAAAGTGATCCTTGCACACATGGGTGCAAGAAATTTCCAGTGGTTCTTTGGGTCCCTGAAATTTGATCTCCCTTGCTTTTCCTTGGCAGGAATCTTAACTAGCAAAAGTTATTGACCCAGGTATCAAGATCCACAGCTCGACACGACTGTTTCCACTCAATGAAAATTTCCAGAAGGTAATCATTTCAGGCTTAAATTATCCATTCTTGGTCTTAACCCAAAGGAAACACACTTGTGTTGGAGATGGAAGTAGGAGCCATACCCTGCTTCAGAGTACTTCACGTTGAAGAACAAACAGACTTATTTTTTATCCCAAAATAATGTTTTAGCTGAACTTTTTTAAAAAAATAACTGAACATTATACGTTTAAACTTCCCTGAGCCCTCATACAATAAATGTGGAACTACCCTGCTTTGCTGATAATGAAAATAATTGTTTTGATGCTCCTCTTTTATCTATCTAACCATCTACCTACCTATTTATAGACATAGTTTTACAGTGCTGCCCAGGCTGGCCTTCAACTCCTCTTATCTCAGCTTTCTAAGTAGTTGAAATTCGAGGCACACACCATCCTGACTGGTACTTCTATCATTTTTAAAGATTTTCTTTTTGCTTTTACTTTTTAAGGTCCCATGAGACAAACTGGTCCTAAATGAAAATTTGAGGTTTTTCACATAAAATACTCTAGACTCTAGTAGTTCTCTGTTTTTTCTCTTCCACCTAACTTTAAAACTAATTTTACAGTTCTAAAATGCTATTAAAATGATCTTGAAAGGTACTTTTAATATACATTAAATAACAAGAGCTCCTTACTCTACCCACTAGGCCTATGTAGCTACAATTCTTTGTCCTCATAATGCCAGGACTTTGAAATCCGAGGTCTGGAAACATTGGTTTTTTGAATGCCAGATTGAGCAGGACCTGTAGTTTAACCATCAGCATCTCTAACTAATATCTCAAACTGCATCATAATAAGTGAATGAACATGTGAATGAATGAGCATTAACAGAACCAATCTAGCATGTGGTTTACTAAATAATTTACTTGTATGTATATTTCGTAGAACTGTTGTAAGTACGCTTTCATTATAAAGATTTCATTGCTCTAGTATTAAGATATTTTCTCTCTATGACTTTATCACCAACAACACTCAAGTTACAGAAGCACTGACTACCCAACCTCAAATGTATGACCACTGAGAGTTATAGTGGTTTAGACTGAGCAGCAATCGAAGTTTAAGGTGCCCAAAGAAAATGACTGCAAAAAGGCCTTTTAGATCTCCCTCCCCTCTTTGGTGCTACCATAAACCAAACAACCTTTTCTGATCTAAATTAGCAAAAGCTTGGGAAGAAGAAAGAGGTAGTAGGAGGCATTCATAGAAGAGAAGCACTCAATCATATCTTCTGTTGATTCTAGAACAGAACAGCCACCAGGGCTGTGCAAACTCTAGAGGCAAGGATTTAGAAATGAAGGTCCAGACAACTTGCACCCTAGGCACAACTACTTCAACAGACCATGGCCTCTATTCAGCCCAAATCTCCTAAAAGCCAAAATCAGGTCACTGCTTCCTTGTATCTCAAGGACCTAGTCAGGGGGGAGAAGGGAAAAAGAAGAGTGCAAGGGGTGCTTAGTGTTTGGCAGGCAAAGGAATGAGAAGGAAAATAAAGGGAGTAAAAGAAATAAACTTGGTACTAAAATGTAACTACCAACTGTCCAGAAAACAGCTCACTTACATCTGTTGACCAATGCCTCAAAACATTATTAATTCTCTCTCCCTTTCACACTCATTCATCCTTTCCTGATTTCTTTCCAGTAATTCTCTACAAGAAATGAATTCAGGGCTGGAGATTTAGCTCAGTGGTTCTGGTGCCTGCCTAGCAAGCACAAGGTCCTGAGTTTGATTCCCAGTAACCACATACAACAATTCCAGGCACGGTGACTCATACCCACCAGCAATCAGTACCACATAGCACAGTGCCAGGCATGGTGGCTCACACCTGTAATCCCAGCACTTGAGAGAGGCAGAAGTAGGATTGCTGAGTTCGAGCCTTGCCTGGGTTACACAGTGAACTCAGGGCCAGCCTGAACTACATAGCAAGACCCTGTCTCAAAGAGAAGAGAAAAGAGAAGAGAAGAGAAGAGAAGAGAAGAGAAGAGAAGAGAAGAGAAGAGAAGAGAAGAGAAGAGAAGAGAAGAGAAGAGAAGAGAAGAGAAGAGAAGAGAAGAGAAGAGAAGGAAAGAATAAAAAAAATCACATGATCTATGCATATGATTTGTTGTCCAACAGCTGATGCCAACTAACTTAATCTGCTCAGACTACCACATCAAAAATACAAACCAGGTAGTTTAAACAAAGGGAATCTGTTTTTCACACTTCAGAAGGCTGGGAAGTCCCAAACCCAAATGCCATCTTACTACTCAGGGTTTACCCCTTAAGTTGCCAACAGTTAATTTCTCACTAAGTCCTCAAAGCAAATGTGCAAGTAGAGCATGATATATCATTGTCTTCCCCTTTTTATGGGACTGCACCATGAAGGTACCACCCTCATGACCTAATTCAGTTCTAATAATCTCCTATAATCCCATCACAAAAAAAAGTAACACAGGAGTCAGACCTTTGGCACATAAGTTGCTCTCCCTAGAGGAGAACATTTCCCGCTAGGTCACTGTAACTACTATCACTTCCTCATATCTTGCATTCACCTCTTTTGTGAACTTGTGCATAGAGATTCTTTTCAATTTTCTGAGGAAGGTCTGAAAGTCATACAAATGATGAAGATTTGAACCTCAGGTTCTTCCCTTATGTTTTATGTCTGCATATGTGGTTTCCTTTATATAATGTTCAGCCAGAGGTGAGGGTGGGCAGGGAATTCTATAAAACATAGAACTACATTATTTAAAAACTATGAGGGCTTCACTCGAGCTTTTGAGCTTTGTGTACATGGAAATTCTAGCCAGCAAGCATGTGATGATATCTCTGAACCAAAAGACTACATTCTTTAATTAGGCCTCAAGCTCTGGTAATCTCCTGATTGTTCCTCCCTTGCTAATAATCTGGTAGAAACACTAGAAGGCAAGTTAATGATATTCACTGCTGGCTGCGTTGGAAGGGAGCACCTAAAAGATAACTAGTCAACTGAAACAAAAAGAGATCATTACAAATTCCCTAGATTAGAACTTAATCTCTACAGTATTTCCCCACAAGTATAAGAAGTGCAATTTATAAAATACTATGAAGAAAAACTATCATACATATTCATCACTGTGCACCTTAGAAAATGGGCCACTTTCGGGTAGTTAGCCCTCCTTAGAGGTATATGCCAGAAGTGGCCCCCAAGATAAAATGTAACCTCCTAAACAACAGATATTGGAAAAGATAAGGCCTCAAACTTAACCCACTATGACTGAACACTCTCCTATGCCAGGACCCTTCCTGACCCAGTGAACACTGAGCACCTACCTACTTTGAGTACTGTGCAATACTAGGAATACAAAGGTAACAAAGAGCCCATCAATGGGCCTGTGGGTGGAGATAGTTCTTGCTTTGGAGGAAAAGAATGGGAAACTACATTTCTAGCTTTTAAACTTCTGAGATAAGTTTGCATGTCTATGCTGGGTAGCAACATCACCCCAGTTTGAGTTCCTTTAGCATAAGTTATGAAGAATCTTTCTTATGAAATCAGAGGATACCAAGGTGCAGAGCATCCAAGGTGCTGTCCTTTCCCCCAAGTGGTCCAAGAAAGGCAAATGCCACCTGTGCCTGTTACCCCCATCCCATCTTGGTTTCCCCCATAGAGAATCCCAACACCCCATATGCTAGAATTGCTGAGGAATTTTTTATAAAAATAAAGATGCCTAGAGCCAGAGATTTAGCTCAGTCATTTCAGTGCCTGCCTGGCAAGTGCAAGGTCCCTAGCAATGACATACCACAATGTCAGGCATGGAATCTTAGCATTCAGGAGGCAGAGGCAGGAGGATTGCTGAGTTCAAGGCTTGCCTGGGCTATATAGTGAGCTCAGGGCCAGCCTGAACTACAAAGTGAGACCCTATCTCAAAAAAAAATGCCTAACCTTTCAGCAGCCCTACATAATTCCTAGACTGAGCAGAATTTGCTTTTTTTGAAAAAATTGAGGTTAGTGGTAAATTTTAGGTAGAACTTGTGATCACATTCACCACTGAGAATTTGTATCTGAACATGATATATCTGATTCTAATTTCTTTCCATTCCCCTCCTCTCTCTTCCACCCCTCCACATCCCACATACAAAAGCTTTGTTTCCATTTCTCCTTCGTACCTTTAATTTTTTCTTTCCCTTCTTTCCTTTCCCTTGCCCTCCCTCTCTAGTTCCCATGTCCCCTTGAACATTTTCCTCCTATTTTACAATTACCAATTATACATTTTGGTCCTCACTTAACACCTTCAGTTTCTCACATCAGAGAAATAATTTGGTATTTACACATATGTGTCCTATATGAGTACATCCATTTGGCTGCAAATACTTCCAATTTATCATGGATGATAAATTTATATGAATAATACTTCATTTTATGTAAAAAGAAAGCCAAATATTTTATCTCAAGTCTCCAGTTGATGGGCATTTGTCCTGTTTCCAAAATTTAGCTATTACAAACTGTGCTGCTATAAACATGGGTGCGCATATATCACTGTGACGTGATGCTTTTAATTCTTCCAGGAATATACCCAGCAAGGAAATAGGTGGGTCAAATGAGACCTCTAATGCTAGATTTTGAGGGATCTCTATTCTGATTCCCACTTTGGTAGTACCAGTCTACACTCTCACCAACAGTGAAAAAGGGTTCCTTTATCCCCGCAGCCTTGCCAGCATTCATAGTGGTTGATTTCTTCATAGCAGCCATTCTGTCTGCAAGGCAATGAAATCTCAGTGCTGTTTTCATCTGCATCTCTCCAATGACTAGTGATGCTGAACACCTTTTCATATGCTTGTTTGCTGCTTCTATTTTTTCATCTGAGAAATGTCTGTTTGTTCATTTCACAAACTATAGCGATGACCCCTGAAAGTATAGCCTTTGTTTGTTCATTTCAGATGTCCATTTTTGAAGTGGCACTTCACATTTTTAAGTTCTTTATATATTCAAGATAGTAGTCCTTGAGAAACAGCTGGTAAAAATTTTCCCCTATTGTGGGATGTCTTTTCCCCATGTTGGTGGTTTCTCTTACTATGCAGAAGCTTTTTAAAAGATGAGGTCCCAGTTGTTGATTCTTTCTGCAAACAGTTGTGTGACTGAGGTTTTTTTCAAAAAGTTTTTCCCTACACCAATGTGTTTAAGAGTACTATTTTCCAGGAGGTTTAGTGTTTCTGTTTTAATATTTAGACATTTCAACTACTTTGATTTTAGTTAAGTGCATGGTGAAAGACATAGATCTAGTTTTAATCTTTGGCAGGTTGAAACCCAGTTTTCCCAGCACTATTTATTGAAGAGTCCATCTTTCTTCCATCAAAGGTGTTAGGTTCCTTTGTCAAAGATGAGGTGACTTAGTATGGCTGGAGTTGTTTCTGTATCACCTAATCTAATCTGATCCTTAGTCTGTTTTTTTAGTTGGTACCACGCTGTTTTCATCAGAGGCCTTGTAGTATAGTTTGAAGTTGGGGATTGTGATACTGCCTGCCATGTCTTTGTTGCCTCAAATTGCTTTTGTTATTCTAGGTCTCTTCTGGTTCCAAATGAAGTTTTGGATTATTTTCTCTAGTTCTGTGAAATATATTGCTGGGATTTCAATCAGGATTGAACTGAATGTATACAGCAATTTTGGGGATATGGTCATTTTCACTATGTTGGTTCTTCCTACCCAGGAACAAGGGGTATCTTTCCATTGTTTGACATCTTTTTTGATGTCTTTTATAAAAGTGCAGTAGTTTTCAAAGTAGAGGTGTTGCATTTCCTTTATTAGACTGATTGCTATGTATTTCATTTTTTGTATGCTATTATGAAAGAAATTGTTTCCCCAACTTCTCTCTCAATGGGTCTGTTATTCATGAATAAGAAGGTTTGGTCTTACCTCAGTGGATATGGTGAGCATTGTTAGTGTATTAATGTAAAGACCTCTTTGATAGTCCTTGGCATGTAATAATTGTTTAACAAAAGTTAACAAATCATTATGCACTGGGTACTACCTTGAGGTTTTTTTTTTTTTGGAGACAGGGTCTCACTTTATAGTTCAGGCTGGCTCTGAGCTCACTATGTAGCCCAGACAAGCCTCCAACTCAGCAATCCTCCTGTCTCTGCCTCCCGAGTGCTAGTATTACAGATGTGAGCCACCATGCCCAGCACTGTGGTATGTGTTATTGATTGCTGGTGAGCGTGAGTCACCACGCCTAGCACTGTATGTAGTTACCAGGGAATAAACTCAGGACCTTGCGAAGCAGGCACCAGAACCACTGAGCTAAATCTCCAGCCCATACATTTTTTTAGTGTAAATCTTGTATCTACCTATTATACTGAACCTGGCAAGTAAGTCTAGCAGTCTTTGGGTGGAATTTTTGCTGTCTTCATGTCATCAGCAAATACTGACTTCAACCTCATCCTTTCTTATCTTTATCCCTTTTATTTCTAGAATTTACTGTTTTAAAACAGTATTTTTAGGACATCTTTACGTAGATGCTATATTTTGTGTTTAGATGTTCCCCCAAAGCCTCATGCAGATGAGGTGGAACTTTCTTTTTCAGGGATAGTTGAATCTGGAATGTGTGATGCTGTGGTTGAGGGTGGGTGAGTACTAAACCAGTACACATGTATGATTAATTTGGCACTGCCCTAGTCCTGGTAGTCTGGATGGATAAAGGGGGCAAAAAATGCTGTTAAATTTTCTTGTTACCTTTGCTATCTTGTGTGAACCATGTTTTTTCTCCTCTGTGATGCTTATTTGCTATCTTAGCCTCAGAGCCAGCTGATTATGGACCAAAACCACTATGAACTGTAAGGTAAATGAATCCCTTCCCTTTTAACTTTGGATGTTGGATATTTTGTCTCAGCAGTGAGAGAAAAGTAACTATCACAGAAGAGAACCACTGGGCAGTAGAGAGAACACAGGTGTTGGTGCCAGACAAACTGAGATATAAAATCAAACATAGACATTTAATTAGCATAATTAATCCTAGGGGATCTGGCTTAATAACTTAGCTTCTTTGTGTCCCAGTTTTCTAGGTAAAATGGAACAATGCCCAATGGTATAAACTTAGAATCTAGTATGCAAGATATCTTTTTTTTTTTTTTTGAGACAGGGTCTCACTTTGTAGTTCAGGCTAGCTCTGAGCTTACTATGTAGCCCAGGCAAGCCTGGAACTCAGCAATCCTCCTGTCTCTGCCTCCTGAGTACTGGGATTACAGGTGTGAGCCACCACACCTGGCACTGTGGTATGTGGTACTGATTGCTGGTTGATTGCTGGTGGGCATGAGTCTCCACGCCCAGCATGGACAGGGTCGAACTCAGGACCTTGCGCTTGTGAGGCAAGCACCGGAACCACTGAGCTAACCCTCCAGCCCTGCAAGATATCTTTTAATGAACTACTGTGATTATCACTTGCTACCTCCACTAACACCTGCTTATGCAAGTATTTTACAATTTGGTTCATCTTCCTCCAGGATTATTGTCCTAGACATATATTGCTAACTGTAGTAAGAACTTTGTTGACTCATTTTAAACTCAATGTAAGTGCATTACAAATTAGAAAATTCATGTACTCAGTTGATTTCAGCCATTGGGATGTACTATTGGGTATGCTTCCATGGAAAGATAGTTATGACAACTGGGAAAAAGAGAAAAGTTTTGTGAAAATTATGGTAGAGAAGCCACCATTTTTTGCCCTTACATTCCTGCAATGAGCTACTTTTTATTGCATAATGAAAATGCAGTTTACAAAGATCAACAGATTAGGATCCAGAAGATCTGGGTTCAAATTCCAGCCCAGACAAATCCTTTCTTTCTAAAGTATGGTTGGTGGTCCATGAAATGAAGGATTTTGTGTACTAAAACCCTATTACATTGATTCATGCTTCCTATCTTTCAACTACAGAATCTTTAACTGTCACATAAATAAGAGGAAGATTCTGGCAGGCAGCAGAGCAGTGAAGACCATGGGAGACCCTCATTATCAACAAGCTCCTGAAGAGCATGGATCTGGAATATCCCACAGGAGTCTAATTTCAGAGAGTGTTTACCCTCAATTTTCTAGCTTTCTAGCATGTCACAAGAGTTGGCCTCCCCAAAAGTCCCAGTAAAAATGAGTGTGATTATTCACAGATCACCTGCCTCTGTGTGTTCCACAGGCAGGAAGCAGCAAGAAATATTTGATCCCAAACTTGGATGGGAATGGTCTCTAACTAGGGTCATAGACAAAATGTGGAAATTTTGGCTTTCTAAGAAAATCTTAAGGTCACCCAGAGGTGAAAAACTCATCAACAGAGCAACAGGAGGACAAGCAGTGGACTCTTACTAGTGGCCAGCAGAAGCTCGGCATGTCTCCCACTGTTGAGCCATCATGGTTTTGGCAGTGTCTGCAAACTGGATTCCTCTTGAAATGAGTTGCTTCTGATTGAGGAGATATTAACGGGATGATACTCTGAGAAGGGAAAGCCAAAATAACTTTCTGTTTCCTTAAGAACACACAGGTCCTGGCATGACCTTCCCTAAATATGCCTCTTAATGTATCTTCCCCACCACCACCACTATAAGGAGCTAAAAGGACACTCAACTGACACTTAGAATTATTTCACCCTAAATGGCCAAAAAACACCCCCCCACACACACACACACACAAACCCCCAACCAGCCTTCACCTCTACCACCAGAGCTATAGAAAAATAGGCTCTTCTTCTGGCAATTTCTTATGGTTGGGTTCTAGGAATACAGCCTGAGTCCTTAAATTTTCTTGCACCTCTTCTCCTTAAAAAATCTTTTCCACAACTATTGCCTCAGCCACCACCTTCACAGACTTCCAAACCAAGGTCAGGCTTCTCCATTCAGCCTTACTTAAGGTCCTGATCTCTAGTGTCCCTTTGGTGTTTTCTTTTAGGGCTAACAGAAAATGGCTTGAGCTACAGAAGGAGCCTATAGGAAGATATCCCTCAAAAGGAATTTTTCCCTAAGAAGCTAGGCAAGGTCATTTCCTATTTTCCTATTAAACTACCCTCCCTTTTCAATTCATATTACAGATACTAAAGCAGTGTAGGGAGTTATACAAAGGCACTGGCATCTAGATCTGAATCCCCTCACCACCCTTAGGCAACTTATCTAACCTCAAGTCTTTGTTTCATTATCTACCTGGAGGAGTGTAAATAACCACTGCATTAGTAATTTACTGCTTTCTAAATCCTTTAACCCTTTCCTGCTCCACAACTACATATAATCTTGGTGGGCACCAGGTCCTGTCATAGTAGAAAAGGCTCATGAAGGGAAAAGAGATTCATTTATTTTTAGTTTCTTTGTGTAGGGACAAGATTTTTTTGTCAACTAGGATGAGCTCATCCAACTAAGTGTCCTTTTATGCAGAATAAAGCAGAAAGGAAAACACATCTGAATTCAAACCACAATGAACAAAAAACCTGGACATCAGATTCAGGACAACAAAATTCCACATACATGTTTGCATAAGAATTTACTTTTTCTAAACTTTCTCTGCTTTCAAATCCCATCTTTCACACTCCAATTAAAATGTTTTTGTTCCCACTTCCAATCAAAATCGGTAAGACAAAGAAAGCCCAGGAGCCCACAAGAAACAAGACATAGGAGGGACAAATCCTCGAACAATTCAAATAATTCTGTCACTTACACCTCCTTCCCCTGAAAAACAAAATTATACCAATCTTCCACCATTTCATTCTCTGAGTCTTCCTTGACACTGTTTGTACTCATCACTGTTGGACATATCCCTTCCCCCCTACTGAAGTCCCAGCTTTCATTTTTCTTTAGAAAGCAACACTTAATTCACTGGAGCCTGCTGATTATGAGAGTGCACAGGCCGAAATGAATCACAGAACTAGGCAGATGGCACAAAAACAAATCCGCTGCATTGTGTCTGATGCCCACACTAACCTTTTCATATAGACTCTCTTCCCAGCATCCCTTTCCTTGATTACCTCACCGACCTCTAAAGGCTAATTAGTGTATTCAGGGAATAAAGACAACTAACAGTGCAAGAAAGAATAAAGTAAACAACCTCTAAATTCCTAGGCTCTAAACGCAGCACAAAAGCAAAAGAGTTACAAACAATAATGTATCTTGGGCAAGTGTGAAGAGTCTCATCCAGGTCTCTGGTGAGGTCTCATTTCAGGTTCTAGACCCATCAGGAGTATTGACTACCGATAGCTAGGCTGAGTTCCTTCCTAGATTGTGTTTGTGGGCCAAGCAAGCCACCTTTTCCAATGTTCACTTTCTTTCCAAAAACAACACTCAATCCAATATCTAGTCAGTGTGAGTAATTCAAAGGCTGATCTCTGCTTAAATTCAGAGCAACTCAGAGTGGCCACACAAGGCCCAAGGATCCAGACAGTATCAGTGAGCCTGTATTTGGATGACATCACAGTTCGACGTCTCCTACCCCAATCCCCCTCTTGTCACTCCCAAAAATCTGAAGGGCAAATTTCCATCTCAGAACCTGTTTTCCATTAAACCTTATCTAAAACAGGAACCCAGATGAGATAACATTTCAAGCCACAAGGAGTCTGGCATTCCAGAAATATCCACTAAGACTTGAAGCATTCCTTAAGATCCATGGAAAGGCATGAGATAGTCTATGGAGTCAGGACACCAGGCCAGTTGGCACAGTTGGATACTCACTTAAGGCTCTGGGGAATGAAAAGTGCTAGGATTGAAGCCAAGATGCTCTAGGTATGGTCCCAATGCTGCTTCTGTGTGCCTTTAGAGGGTTTTTGGGTGTTTGTTTTTTGGGACAGTCTCATTTTGTTGTTCAGGCTGACCCTAAGCTCACTCTAGCTCAGGCAAGCCTCAAACTCAGCAATTCTCCTGCCTCTGCCTCCTGAGTGCTGGGATTACAGGCTTGAGCCACCAAACCCAGCATTTGTGGTATGTGCTACTGATTGCTGGTGGGCATGAGCTACCATGCCCAGTATTATTCTATGTGGTTACTGGGGATCGAACCAAGTACCTTGCACTTACTAGGCAGGCACTGGAACCACTGAGCTAAACCTCTGGCCCCCTTTTTTCAATCTTTAGTATCATGTCATAAAGCAGTATTTTTATAAAGTGTGATAAAATAAATTATACCTACCACTCCTTAAATGTGGGTTCACATAGGAACTTCCTTCAAAATATTAAGTGCAGAAGAGGAGACAGAAAGATAATTTTACAGTAGTAAAACTGGCACATGCTGCCTGAGCCAAACGATGAAGTTCAATATTTTTTAATTGAATTCTTTATTGGTACAATTTATATACATCTCAAAATCACATATAACATTGAGAAATTTGTACCAGTATATGCCACAAGTTAATTCTCATTTTTGCCCATATCCCTACCCACTCCCCCCTCCTCCCCCCTTTATACATGCTCTTTTATTTTCTTTCTGTATCATATTTATTCCTTCCCCTCATCTCATTCCCACACCAAGTTTCCTATAGAAATATTCCCCTCTATAAAAGCTGTCCTACTTTCTAGAACTCATTTGCATCTACAGGTGTTCATGCCAAAGAGAAGATCCGGGAATTGTCTATCTGTGATCTATTGATTTCACTTATTAGTATATCCTCCACATGTCTCCATTTGCACCTAAATGGATCAATCTTGTCATTCTTTATGGCAGAGTAATACTCCATTTTGTAAAAAAAACCACATCTTCTTTTTTTTTAATTGAATTCTTTATTGGTACAATTTATATACATCTCAAAATCACATATAACATTGGGAAATTTGTACCAGTATATGCCACAAGTTAATTCTCATTTTTACCCATATCCCTACCCACTCCCCCCTCCTCCCCCCTTATACATGCTCTTTTATTTTCTTTCTGTATCATATTTATTCCTTCC